>JAASAO010004098.1:0-12582 GCA_017311375.1 Mytilus coruscus
AAATAGGTATCCTCAGCGTCACCCTCAAATTTCCAATGAAGACCAGTAAGATTATAATTAGATTCATGAAGGCTTACACATCTGTTTGCATTTTTAAGATCAACTTTGCAAAGATAATCATTATGTTTAATTAATTTGCATGCATAATTAAGATCCATGTAAGAACAAGCTTTTTCCTCAAACAAATTTACTTGGCATACTAGCATCATGGATTTAACACACAGATCCATTATCTTTCGGAACAGAACCAATAGCACTAGTAATTAAGGGTTTCACCTTTGTCACCACATAATCATGATAATTTCCATTATCAATTTCATTTTTGATTTGTTTTTCAACTAAACTTTTTTGTGACAGTAATATTGCAGATCTGTAATTATCGCAAAGAACTCGAGTATTAAAATCAGGCATTTTATCCACAATCGAAAAACCATTTTTTACTCCAGAAAAGATAATGTCATAATCCTTGTCATCGCAAGGGAGTAGGCTACACCATGAATCAACATGAAGACGATAAGTTTTGGCGCAAGGCATATTTCGGAAAAATTTTATGCTGTTGAATTCGTTTGTGGTTTCCTAACTTCGTTTTTTGAATTGTGCTCCACTGCTTTGTGATCTCGAGAGTAGCAAATGGCACAGTTATGCGCCATGCGGCACCTGTGAAACTCACAAGTTCCTGAATTGAATTTACGACAGATTTCTCTGCCATTTGGCATAAATGGACCTCTTTTCCTTGAATTTTGTTTCTAACCTGGATTCTCCTTCAAATTTTCAGACGGACCTGATTTATTCATTGCACTTAAAGTATGCATTGTTAAGCTGTTATTCTTGGGAACTAAATGGAAATCTCGCAAATCCTTCTGTGGATCCCCCCACTTAAAGCCTTCCTTGGCCTGAAGGTCCCTGTATTCCTTATTGTACAACAGAACACTATGCCAAATATGATTGGCTGCTAGTCTAAAAATGCTTTGAGTGTAACTTAGGTAACCTTTAGTCTCCAGGGGGGACAATTCATCAGTACGAATGAGTTCTGTGAGTATATCAAGGCTTGCAAAACCCCATTGTTCTAAGGTGACGTGACTCAGAGGCGTTTTCTTACGATCAATTTGAATACGAGCTCCACCCCCTATCTGGACTATATGGCCCTCTTCCTCAATTGAATCAAGAGACGTAAGAAACAAATAATCAGTGACCTGCTTAGCTTTCTTAATTTGTATACCTAAGATTAGGGTTTGTTTTGCCTCCTTCGATGGGAGTGCCTGTAGTTCTACGACCAAAGCTTTGGTGAGGTTTGACTGTTCTTTCTCTAGCTTAGCTTTACGTAGCTCTAGGTTCAAATGTTCACATTGGGCTTTTAACTGTTCAATTTCGGACTGAATACTTGTAGTACTTTTAGGGTGTCTAGACGGCTTGACCGAGAGGGGGGTTTCTCGACGTACATGTACTCGCTGGTCACTTATAGGAGGAGGAGATGGATCGTGTAACATTGGGCTGACATGAGCTTCCTTAGCAGTAGCTAATAAAGGGGAACTGAAAGTCAACGTTTGCTTGTTCATTGTACGGTCACTACCTCCTGTCAGGGCTTGAAGAACATCCTTGTACCTATTGCCTGCATTTGATCTAGGTGTTCGCTGCATAGTATGTGAGTTTATCACAGTAAATTGTCCATATTTTTATAAAAATTGCTTTGAATATTGCCATCCAAAAAATAAGGCCTGGACGCAGCCATGCTACATTTAACAATTAAACAACAACCAAAAGCTGGAATGGACCCGACTCGATCTCCGTAAACGCGAATTTACCCAAAATTCTACATTATCCTCAATAAAATTGGTTTTTTTACAATGCCACAATAAACTTATATTCTGTATTCTTATATGAGACAATATCTGAAAATGTCTAATTTTTGGCAATAGGAAAAACCAAAAAAAAATGTCTTTCGAACCGGTGTTTTAATAGCTCAAATCGAAGAACACACATTGCGGATCTAGGAACTGTTGTCTGTAATTCAAACAATTGTTAAATTTGGTAATAATTGCAATTTTAAAAATGGTACAAACAAATTCCAGTTCTTTCCTGTTACCAAAGTGAATCAATTTAAAAAAGTGTCTAATGGGAATAAGGAATAAGTTAAAAATACTATTTGTGGTTTACTAGTCATGCTAGTAGTTTATTAAATGCCAATTATTTATTTTAGCATTTTCAATACTAAAGGTTAAGAAATATACTAAAATATAGTCCGATATGTCGGTAACATGAAAGAATCTTGAGTAACAGGACAAGTAACAGGACAGTGTTGGTAACAGGAAGGAATTATTTTTAAAACAATTGCTTTATTTCATCATGTTCATAATTTAAGAAAAATACATCATTTCCAATTGGTCACAATTGGAACATTGGAAGATAACAGCAAACAATGTCATTTATCTTTTGAAACTGTATTTGCAAGATGGAAAATCTGCATAGGTAATGAAAAATTCTAAAATAAATTCCTTTCTGTTACCATCTACTATACTAGAATTGCACAATGTTCTCTGCTGTTACCAAAAGTAAAAAACCTGTCTTTTCATTCAATATACTGTATATTATGTTGAGATTTATTTAATATGATGTTCATAACTTATATTAAATGAAATGGTTGGCATCTATAGTAGATTAACTTTGTGAATCATCAGTGAAATTGTCTTTAACATCCTTCCTGTTACTGATTATGGCTATGCTGTTACTTTTTATCTGGTAACATGACAGAATGTAACAGAAAGGAATTACACAGTGCTTTTTGTCCTTTATTCGAATTGTGTGGAAGTTTACTTCCATATACATATCAATTTAACAAGATACTATAAAAACACATGTACTGTTAAATAGTGCTGACAATGAAATATTCTCAGAAGGTACACAAAAAGGAGAGAACAACAAAATTATTCTTCTCTAAATTCTGATCTTTGGGGAGTTCGGATTTTTCAAACTGGCTGCCAATCGCCTATACATATGGAGTCATACATTCAGGAAATGATGCTCTTCTCATTGCATTACAAGAAATCAAATCTTGGTCTTTCAAACATTTCCACAGGTGAAAAAACCCAGTGGTAACAGGAGGGAAATTACCCCTTGGGACAAAATTTAAAAGACCTTTAAAAATGCAAAATTTTATCACATGCTTTAGTTATAATAAAATCAGACCAGTAAGGGACAAGTTTTCTATATGATCTATCATATTTGTGAAAATCGGAAGCCTGTTTACTTAATTTGGATATTCTTTGAATGATTTAGTTGTCAGAAAACAACACTGGATATAATGATTTTACAGGGGGGGTTGAACATTCAAATTATAATATTTTATTGGAAGAAATATACGAAAGAGTGTTTAAATGGCAATAGTTGGTGCATTATATACTCTAGTTAATACTGACACTTAAAATTTTCCAAAAAGATGGTTGAATAAAAAAATAATTGCTGGTGAAAGATGGAACATGGAAATTAGACTTTTTCAGATATTGTCTCATATACTTTATATATTCTAAACTTTGGTGATCATGGTGATGTTTCAAGTAAGATTTTGTATTGGGCTTAGATATCAGGGAGTAAAAAGGGGGTGGGGTGGGGGTGGAACACTTCCCTGTTTATTTGATAATTAAATTGCTAAATTGTCAATTTGCCCCTTGAAGTATAGGAGTTTAACTGTTTTAATTCCTCTGGAAGACGATTTTTCAATTTTTCTTATTTAGTTCATGAAACTGTTATTGCATGATGTACATTGATCATGTTTATAATAATGAAATAGTGCTACAATCATTGATGCAAATAAAAAAAAAATCAGGTGAGCCTCATGTTAAAAGTTGACTATTTGTGGAGGTCCATCAATGTCCGTAGATTTTATAGTGTGATGGTTATGTGTATATTTAATATATTTAGCTAGCCTATGTTCAAAATACATGTATGTGCGTACTAGGTATGTAAAGTAGATCTATGTAAATGATAATACTATAGATTTTTTTTCAGAGGCTATAAATTGTACATGTACAGTGACAAATGATAACAGTGTGAATGTGAAAAATTGTGACCTCTGCACACCGTCCACAAGCAACTTTCATGTCAGTGGTCATGCAGAATAAAGTAATAGAAATAGCCTCCAAGATAGTGATTGATTTTTGATTTTTGGTGTTTTAACGCCACTTTTAAGCACCGCTTTTGGGCTATTTCGTGGCGGCCAGTTTTTATTGGTGGAGGAAGCCGGAGTGCCCGGAGAAAACCACCGACCTTCGATAGGAAAACTGACAATCCTAGTCAATTAAGATTGGAGTCGAGTGCACCCGCACGAGCGGGGTTCGAACTCACAACCTCAGTGTTGACTGGCTAGTGATTACAGTAGTAACTAACTACTTAGACCACTCGGCCACCGAGGCCCCCTCCAAGGTAGTGTAAATGATATGAGAATGTACATGTTGTTTCGTATGAATTTTAAAGTATTCTTGCATTAATCTTTGAAATGAAAGAGCTGAAAATTGACTGTACAAATTGATCTTAAAACGTGTGTACACCTAAATAATACATGTATATTCTTGAGGGCCTCAGGAAAGAACAGTCCTTTAGCTTACGGTGTTAACCTCTTAATAAAAAAACTATTATTATTATGTCAATGTATGGAGGAAATTGTGTTATAATATACCATTTACAGGGTAAAGAACAGAAATACTAAAATAAATGTATTGTTTTCAAATCTATATATCATGAATATACATGTATATTGAAGCTCAATATGAAAAAAATCATACAATAGAAGAATAACATTCAGATTACAGAAATGAACATTGCATTATTTTTATTATCGAAAAATCTTAAAGCTTTAAAAACTTTCTCACAAATTCTGTTGATATACTTCACATTTTATTTTATGCTGGACTTCAACAATATTTTATTTTCTCAGATGATTTGCATTATGATCAGAATATAAGGATGTAACTTGTAAATTTGTATGTGGGTTTAAATGACTGAGAGAGGAAACCCAACATCACTTTTAACCTTAAGACTTCTAAAGATCTGCATCAAGTCATAACAATCATAATAATGTTTGTTCCATTTTACATTTATAAATAGTTTGATTTTTCCCAATTTTACTTTATCTAAAGATCTAAATTTATTTGTAGAGAAGAAATCATCAGAAATTCATATAAAGAGGAACCCCCCTGAAAGAAGAGACAATTCTGAAACAAAATCAATAAATGTTCAAAAGATTGATGTAACTCATCAACAAAGGATAAACAACACAAAAACCTTTCTATGTTGTCCCAAAGATACGTCAGAGCAAGGAGAGAAATTTACTAAAGGCGACTTTTCAAAATTAATGCTGGATATAAGCAATATGCATCTAGATATTTTGAAATATGTTCAAAATTGTTCAAAATAACATTAAATTAATGCCAAAAATAGGAGACCCCTTGGATAGTTGTGAGGACTACAATGATGAAACCAGGAATTTGACTGAGGAGCAAAGATCATCACTCACAAAATATTTATGTGACAATTTTCAACAAATCACCTTGCAACACCCTGATGTACCAAGTCTAATTCATGGCACTATTACATTTATTTTGACACACAGACCATCCAACTTTGATTCAGGTTTGTCTGTTTTTACTTCTCTTTTATTTCTGTCAGAAGAATACAGATGGTATACATTTAATTTAGTGCTTATCATGCGTATGGTGCATATGGTATTACTTTGTCTATTTATTCAGCTATTTAAAACTTAACAACTTAATCATGTTAATGTACGTAGTGTCATTGGGTGAGAATCACAGGGACTTGTTTAGGGGATATACATTTTTTTAAATCAATGTCTTTTGAACTTTTTTTACTTTGTCATGTTTGTACATGTTCCCTTCTGTCATGTCAATTGTGCCTGACCTAATTTAAATGGTTCAGTGCATATTGACTACTTGAAAAAAAGTTCAGATTTTTTGTAATGTTAATGTTCATGTTATCATGAGTAGTAGGATAACTTTACCTGCTATTTGCATACATGTACCTTACACGATCCGTAATAATGCCTGTCAGACAGTCATTTGACAGTTTTCACTTGGCCTCTACCTTCTTCACGTACATGCAAATATATCTACAATACCAAAATCACGAAAAAAAGTATGTGATGTACTGATTAAGATTTTAAAATTGTATTGTATATATTTACAGGACAGGGATTTGATTTAACTCCAATTTTTGGAATCTGATGATAATGATGGCACAGTTTCGGATTCAGGAAAAATTGAGGATGATGAATTTTCAAATGGTAATTAGTATTATTTTACTCTGATTGATAGTTAGCATGGTTAGTACATGTATATAATTACATTAAATGCATGTTTCTTAGTATGACATGTATGATGTTTTATTTTAATGGAAAATTCATACAGACCCAGAAATGTGTGTCTGGTTAGCATTTGTAGAAAGGAGTGATAAACCTAGTATTTATAAGAACATAAAGTTAGAATTTAGGTTTAAACATTATTTAGATTACTGTTATAGTTCATACATTTTAACTAAATTGCGTAGTGGTACACTAAAGCTGAACATTGAAACAGGAAGATAAACTGACATGGCTAGAGAATTACGTTTATGCAAATATTGTAATATGCAGTGTGTTGAAAATTAGTTTTTGGTTAAGACTGTTTCTTAGAAACTTAAAGCAATAGGTCAACTCTATTTAGTGTATTGAATGATTGTAAGGTGTACATGTATTTCTTTTTTGGTTTATATTACTATGACCTCATTTTCTTGGATCATGTTAAGTTTATGTGATAGTTGTAGTAAAGCTTTATATTTAGGACTATCAACATAATATTAATGGTTAGTTAAGAAGGCGAGACATTTCAGCGTGTGCACTCTAGTTATAAAACATATTCGTGTCAATGAAAATAAAATTGTTTAAATGAACTTTTTTTGTTTTATTTACAGGACAGGTATTTGATTTAACTCCATTTTTAAAATCTGATGATAACATTGATAATGATGATAATGATGATAATGATGACACAGATTCAGCAATGATTGAGAATGGTGGATTATCAAATGGTAAGTGTGGTATTATTTTATGTTGATGAAAATGTGATATTTAAAATTGACACAATTGTTATTGTTTACTGTGTATTCTTATATCTTAGAATAGAATGGTATATAATGGTATGTTCTTTTTGTCTTGCCTTCAGAAAAAGTTTCAAAGTGTGAAACATAGGGATGCTAATCAGCCTGTGGCATTGAAAGTTCTTTTGCATAAATTTTTATATATCAATAGCAGATCCAGAGCTTCAAGCAAGGGCTGGGGGTTGGGGTGGTGTCCGTCTTGAAACTTTCCCTACATATGGTTTGTTAATACAGTCAAACAGCCATTTGCCTGACACCACCTATATTTAATTCATGATTTTTTGTGAAATATATAAGTTTATTCTTTGTTAAAAGTCCTTGAAAATGTAGAGCGTTTGTATGTTGTATTAATGACAAGAACATTGCCAAGGTATGTTGAGTGGAGCCAGTTGAAAAGAAATTGACATGTTTTTGTGCCAAATAATATTTTTCTGATTTCAGGGGAGGGATGGCTCATAAAAAATCAGCTGTTGAAGGCACATAATTCACAAAAAGGAGGATTATTCTTAAACTTATTTGAAAGAGGATTGAGAGTTTCTTGTAGAAATGTAGACTTCTCTTTTTAAAAAAACCCAAACTTCTAGATAGGATAGATCTAGAGCATTAACAGATTATAATGATATATATCAGTCTTAAGTTGGTAGTGAAAGGTAGTTTTTTTTTATCATTCTGGATATCAAATAAAGTGTCACTTTATTTTACAGATCTTAACTTATTTTTCTTTCATATTTGATAAAAACCTCATTACCAACAACTGAATAATTACACCTTAATTTAATCCTTTGTCCCCATTTGACAGGTATACCCCATTATACATTATTATCATTATTATATGATATTTGCACGTTTAAGTTATTAATAAGCTTGGTTGATATAAAACATGTAAAAAATGTGAATGGATTTTTGTCTCCCCTTGACATAGCTATGCTGTTTCTGGCGGCAACGGCGGCAACAATTGTATTAGTTTGTGATTAGGTGCAGAACACTGAAGATCATAGGTCAAGGTCAAAAACGTAGGTCAGTTGAGAACCCCATGTCCTTTTCAATAGGTCACCTTTCTTCATGTTCTTTAAGTTTTCTTCTGAGGGTGACCTTTATATACAGAACTTTCTTGGTATTCCTAATTATTGGAAGAATTTATATACAAAGTTATTTTTCATTTACCTGTATATATTATGAAAACCGGTTTTTTTCAAAAGTGATTATTTTCGAAGGGTTAAATATTTCGCGGTGGTGTCTTGCCATGGCTTTGTTTGGACTTGTTTGTTTGCTTTTTGGCCTTGAATGTTTGTCCCTAATTTTTTATTAACTATGCATTTGCATTCAGGTATCGCAGATCAAATTTATTCGTTCATAGTGTGTTAATTTACGTTCTTTGATTGAGTTAAGCCTTCCAATTGATATTTTATCGTGTGTTTTTCTATGTTGTGATGTTATGCTATTGTTTCAGAAAAAGGGAGAAGGTTTGGTACCATTAAAACGTTTAATCCCGCTGCATATGTTTGCACCTGTCCTAAGTCAGGAATCTGATGTACAGTTGTTGTCTGTTGTCGTTTGTTTATGTAATTTATACGTGTTTCTCGTTTCTCGTTTTTTATATAGATTAGACCGTTGGGTTTCCCGTTTGAATGGTTTTACACTAGTAATTCTGGGGCCCTTTATAGCTTGTTGTTCGGTGTGAGCCAAGGCTCTGTGTTGAAGGCCGTACATTGACCTATAATGGTTTACTTTTATAAATTGTTATTTGGATGGAGAGTTGTCTCATTGGCACTCACACCACATCTTCCTATATCTATTGACTGTATACTATTCATAACAAAACTCTTTTTAGGATGAAATAATTCAATCCCTTCTGTTCACTTAAGAATTTTCATGAAAGTACTTTTCACAAACATATTAGAACTATTATGTACTGTCACATGACTAGGATAATTTCATATAAGAACTGAATTTTAACACAGTGACCGTGGATATGTTTTGTCTATCTACACAATCTTACCTTCTTTCCATATGTAATTAATGTTATTTTCTTACATACACATAGATTTCTTTTGAGATATATTTTTTTGTGTTTCATTACCATTTACAGATGATAGCATTGATAAGAATAACGATGATGAAATGGATGATGATGATGAGGATGATAGTAATACATCTTCTTGTGTGCAGTCTTTATATGTAGATGGTAAGACATACATTTTGTAATAATGTCGTGATCTTTTCTGGATTTATAGCTTTACCAATTTTTATACTCAGCCTAAAATAGAAGACGGAAATCATGGTTCTTAAGTCTTTGCTTCTATCTGTTCGTCCGTTCATCGTTCTATCCATCCATACTCATGATCCTGAATCAGGTTAATGTTTTTGGTGAAAGTAGATTAGGGTGAAATTGTAGTCACATCACTTTGATCATAGTAAACATGTTGCTTATGATATGATCTTTCTAATTTGCATGCAAAATTAGGGTTTTGACCCCATTTGCATTGGTCAGTGAACATGAAAAATGATACTGCAAGAAGGGCATCAGTGTACTGTGGACACATTTCTTGTTAAAAATAGATTGATTTGGTTCTTATGATGTATAAAAGATAATTGGATGAAACATTTATTGGTTGCTTTTTTAGCTAAGGCCAATTAAAATTAATTGATAGATTTTCATCCTCTCCCGCCCCTCTGAAATCTTCCTGCCCCGATTTTTGTTATCATGAAAAATTTACGATTTTAGGATTTTGTTCATTTCCGTTACCAGTAACAGTCCATAATTTCGTTTCATTCAAAACTTCCTGTTTCAAATTTCGGTTTTCGTACTTCTTAGAGTAATCTTACTAGAGGGTTATGTTGACATATTCTGCTGCTCTATGATGACAACATCATCTACCGAGAATAGAGATTGATTTCGAGAAGGGCATGAAATATTCGTGTTACGAGTAATACGCTGTGTCCAAGAACGTAAATCGCGGTATGTCACAAATGTTTGTGATTAGAACACCTTGGATTTTTTTATTTATACAATGACTTTGTGTCAGGAAATTTGGACTGTGAATGATACCCAAAGTGTAAGAATTGTGAAACACATTGGTACAAAAATCATGACTGGAATAAAGAAATTGACACAAGCATGAACTTGTTAGATTTATGACCGTATATTGAGTTCAAAAAGTCAACAAAGATACGCATTTTATTAATTTATAGCAAGCTCTTAGATTTAGATTTACCCATGGCTGTCGTTTATTGTTGACAAACAGCAAACATCGTCTGTCCCAATACCCTCGATAGAGTCATTAAACAACTTAATGTTTTATTTACATTGTAATTGTATTTGCATCTTACATAGGACCAACCCTATTATTTTAACATTGTTGTTTGAGTTTTCATTTTATTCTGTACTTTTAATACTTGTGTTGCATACCAATGCATTTGCTTCATTTTGTTGGGACTACAAACTATTGCTTAGAAAGCAAAATAAATTTGGTGTAGGTAGTCCAACTGAAGACAGCATTTCTCCACGTTTTTGGGATACGATTGCTTTCAAGCAATCTGTAGACTTTTACCATTGACTCAGGGCCATGCCCTCACGTCAACCGTTTTATTCTAAACATTAAGGAACATCTCAGATTCTTAAGATTGTCTTGCTTTAAAAGGTAAAAACAAACAAAAGGATTGAATTTAAACAACTGTCCTATAATGTTCTTCTCATAATCTTCATGTTTCGATATTTCCCTCGACTTATATGCGTGTTTTTAACAACACGGAAAATCAGAATTAAGCAGTATTTATATTTAGTGTTTTTATAAATTTAGAAACATGTCAAAGGGAATTCCCAGTTTTGATAAAATGCGAGAGTTCTCTGAATTCCAATAAATCTATTTCTGTAATATAAGAACTGAAGTGGAGTTTTTCTAATATGTCACCGTTATGAAACTGATATTTGATATTATACTTCCATAAAGAAATGGAGAACCATCTAGGTCGTTTAATTAAAATTGAATATACACTGAAATGCAGTCAACTTTAGCGTTTGATAGTTCATTGATAACATTCTGGCGTATCACAAACAAACAACTTGTAACGTCTCATTTCATTGGCCGAAAGATTCAAATACAACAACAATCGTAGTGTGCACGTGAATTGACACAGGTGACTGACTATGGAATGTACTATGTTACTACGAACGTAAAAGCAAGGGTTTGACAATGTATAGTTTACAAATCTTTGGTCAAAAGAATTAAATAAATGTTTTGTGAATTTCAAATAGTTGTGTCGAAATATTATACTGCAGCAACATAATTATCTTGTACCGCATTATGAAAATATAAGGATAAAATAAAATGCATGTGCCGCTTTTATACGGATGATTAAGGAACCACTTTTAATTTCTTTCAATGTCGTAGTTACTTATAATAAGGATCTCATAATACTGATCCATTACAATAATTACAATAATTTATGATGGGTTGCACATTCCTCTTTTAGTGTTTTCATGCTATAAAACGAACATGTATACAGAACGTTACACAGTAGCTAAGCGTTTGGTCATTCAGAAATTACGTATCATAAACGGAGCAAATTGTCCCCGAAATATAGTAACAAAACAACAATAATCGTATCATTTGTACACGTGAATGAAGACGTAGTATGCAATGTACTATCATGGTCACCACGAAATTCAAATGAATTCAGTGAAAGCATGTTGGTGTAAAAAGGATTGAAATGTTACATCGTCGAAGATTTTTTCTTTTGTATGTGTGGAACTAAAAAAAATAAATAAATACTTGTGAGAAATATCGTAGTTTATAAGGAACAATATATATGTACTGTTTTCGATTTTAATTGGCTGAAAACTTATCTTTTAATTTCATACCGTAAGAATAGTGATTTGCATAACATTGTTGAACTGTCCGCCAAAGTGACGTGTAGTATGCATGCGTATTTAAAATGAAATACAAAATCATACAAGTAAGATAAACTGATAAACGAAATATTAAGAAATTATTAATAAGGATGACTGAATGCATGTACAAGAAGGGACCTACCTTTTTATCAATACATTTAATGAATAAACACGCTTTTAAAAACTGATTGTTTTCTATGTAACTATTTAAATATTTACAATATATAATTTACGTTCGTTTTTCAACCGAGAATAGCAAAACAGTTAATTATAAAATTCATTAAGTATATCGCTGGAGTTTATAAAGTACACTTCCTTCCACTGTGCCATGGTTTCACTTGTATCGATGATTGGCTATTTTTAAAGTTGAATAACTATTCAGATTACGTAAATTACATTTTACATGTGCAGTTGAATTATTTTTGAAAATAATACTAATACATGTATCAATGAAAACAGTGGCAATCGTATCCCTCAGAGCAGTCATGCTCTTTGATTGCTGTTTACTATCAAATAGGTTTTTAAAGCGGCAATTACATGTAGAACAGTTG
>JAASAO010004377.1:0-12344 GCA_017311375.1 Mytilus coruscus
CTAAAACTATTTATATGATAATCTAGTTTAAAACAACCTTATCCCCATGTCCGGTTTTAATTATTAGTTTCCAAAAGACAAAGTTTGTGACAAAATGACAACTTGTTTATTAACCATGTTAACGGTGTAATTAAATTAGATTTTGAAACAAGTAAAGATATGTATAATGATATTGATTCTCATATTTTATAACTATATAAAGATTGGCGACTTAATTTAGGAGATACAGTATACTTTTACGCTCCTAAGAATTTTCAATAAACCTTGAAATGAGTGTATTTAAGATTCATACCTATTCCACCTGGTTCCTTTCTGTTTACTTAAAACTGGTTTGATCAATTTGTCTTAACAAATACACACATGTATCTGTAATGGTGATAACATACGATGACAGACCATGGATTGATGTTGAATTCGATTTGATACATTTGACTTGCCATTTTGTAGTATATTCTAAACAGAGTGTCAATACAGAATGGTGCATTCATTGCTCATGTAACGTGTAATGCAAATCATCTTGATAACAAGACATTTTGTCTGTCAATAATTGATCGTTGGTCTGTTCTTGTGACTGCTGACAAAGTTAAACTTTAGACAAATACTCTAAACTAGTAAAAAAATTGAATTTCGACCTGAACAGCCCGCTCTAAACAAGATATGGTATAAATATAACTTCAATATAACTTCTGCTGTTGTCTTCTCAACACTAAGTAAACTTGTTAACAGATCCGCTAAACTAGTACTGCAAAGAAATGAATTTTGACCTTGGCAGCTGTCGCTTAACAAAATCTGTGTTAAATTTATTTTATGTTCAACACTTAGTTAACTTGCTAACAAGACGTACCGTTGTAAATCGATCAATGAAATGTGTATATCAAAATTGAAAAAATATGACCAAAACATTGTTTGGGGTATTATAAATTATAATCTGCCGTTTGATAAAATTAAAACAAATTCTGGTTACACTATTCAGACAATCATGTAACAGACATTGCTGATCTTAATGAAGATTAACTCCTCATATCATGTTTATTTTATATCACAGGTCAATTACTGGTCTATTATAAAATATAGCAAACTTTGTACAGCTATAAGCTTATACCGTGGTTCTAATGACATCAAATAACACGAGCCATATGTATACTTTGTCTTGCAGAATATATGATCAAGGGAAAAATTTAGTACTCAATATTATATTTGTGAAGTGTGTTCTATTGTGATTGAAAGCCGTTTTTGTTTTTAAAATATCAATTAACAAATACCAATAGGGGAAAAATCAATGGTAGTATTACTCATCACGACTTTACTGGCATCTAGTTTTAACACCTTGGGAATATAACATGTATAAGTGAGATTCTTACCAAGCTATAAAACCAGGTTTTAGGGAAATGCTTGTACCAAATCAGAAACATAACAGGTATTTTCCATTCGTTTGATATGCTTAAGCTTTTGGTTTTGCCCTTTGTTAATTGACTTCCCGTTTTGAATTTTCCGTGGGGTTTAGTATTTTTGTAATTTTACTTTTATCGTGTCGCTGATGTATTAAGGTACTGACACATCGTATTGGTTTACCAATTCGTAATAGTGACTTAAAACTTATGTAGTGTCGATTACAAAAGACAATGGCTGTTTCTCCCTTTCCATTTTATTATACAGTCCCTGTAACGTAAAAGTTAACACTTTTTCATTCGGGAATCGTACGTACAGCGTTCGGGAATCGTTCGTATAGAGTTCGGTCATCGTTCGTACATCATTCGTATAGCGTCCGTACAACGTTCGGTCAGCGTTCGTTCATCGTTCGTTCATCGTATGGTAAATGTCACCGTTTAGGGTTTTGTATATCGTATGGTTCATGGTATCGTTAAGCGTTTTATTTGTCGTATGGTACATGGTATGGGTTAGCGTTTAGCGTTTCGTTTATCGTATGGTATGTGATATCGTTTAGCGTTTCATCAATCGTATGGTATATCGTTTTGTTAAGCGTCTGATATATGTTAGGGTTTTATTTCAGAAAGTTATTTCAATTATTATTTTGAGTTAAAATAATTTAATATAAAAGATGCGGGATAAAAAACATTATTAGTTTGGATTGGATTAAATCTCCAACTAATATCATTATGGAATATATATAAACTGAAGGGAAACGTTTCCTCCCATCACATTTTGACTTGAATAACATGAGACCAAATACCGCGATATAAGTCTCTCCTTTCTCTCTCTCTCCTCCACCAAATATTTCTCTGATCCAAATATTTCCTTTACACAATAAATTATATATAATGTTCTATAAATGAGGCTTTATATGAGATACATGTTTATATCTAAATGTATTAAAAAAAAGACAAGACATCCATGGTATTTGTTCCCTCAATGTCAGAGTCTGATATAAACCGAAAATTGCCAGGGATATATAAAAATTCGTCGAAGGCATCTATGGAACCAGCGTCGCTTGTGATTCCTGCTGTCGGTGTTAAAACTGTTATTTTGACTGTAAAAGTGCTTAAGTCCATGTATGAGTAAAATACAGATTTAAAAATAACTCTACCTTTTTATATTTCTTTATTTTAGAGGTAAGCTTCTGGCCAAGTTTCACCTATTCTAACGCAAATTATTTACCTTAAATAACCAATCAATTGTATTCTAATTCTTTGTACGAATAAATGAAATATTTGTCACTGGACGTTATTCATGCTATCAATGATCAAATACAAATCTACAGTATTTATAAACATACTACAATTGTATATATGAAAGAGTTTAGAAATATAAATTTTAATTATTTTACACATATTTGAAGGATCGAAATAATCAGTTCTACAAATGGTTGTTATTGAAAGACTTGAAATTTAACAAATATCACATGCCTCTATGAAATTTCTTATCGACGCACCAAACTTTTCCTTTCATCGTGCATAGCTCATTTTCCGATTCACTTAAGGTTTCTAACGATCTTTTACTTGTTCATTACATTCTGAAATTAAAATCCTACACAAATTGCAAAACCTTTTATTCTCAGGCTAGACTGCGTAAAAGATCAATACTGTTTTGTTTGTGTACACACGGTGTTTTGAAGGGTGATATCCCGTTCTGACAAACCAGTAAATTCTTCGCCCGGGGATATGCATTTGACATTAATCTTCCTTCAGTAACTTTACAATACCCAGTCGTGTCATTTCTGTATATTGTACATGTAGATAGTACGTGTGATACATGTATATACACCAGCAATACCCATTCAAGTGAATTTTATCTTTTAGAAGAACTCCATATCCGGTAACATTAAATATACATAAACATAAATTACAATTAAAAAAATGGTAATAATAAGTTCAAATGTTGCTTTATTAAATGCACTTAGATACGTATTTGTAAACTTATGTTATTACTTTATTTCAAGTATCTTTTGTATTCTTTTTTTTTTTTGGCTTCAATTACCTTTTATCTTATTGACTTATTCGTAAATCGAAAACGCACAAACCTTAATAGAATCATATTGCATTGAATGATTTCTCTAACTCAAAACTAGTTATAGATGCCTCTTAAATTTTATTTTTCTCGTTGGGTTGCTTGTCCATTAACTGACGTTTACGCCATATTCTTCTGTTCGGTATTTGTGAAAAGCCGCTCATCGATCAATTTCAAAAGAAATCTAATACTCGTAAGTCATGAACATTGAAGTTCAACTTGCTATCAATTTTCATATACGCACAAAGATAAAATAAATGAAACACTTTTAAGCTGTTTAAATCATGCAGTGAATTTTGAAAATATAGTTTTGAAAAACCGGTTATTTCTGTTTAATACTTTTCTGTCCCTTTTCTTAATAATTAGGACACGTGTCACTGGTTAATTTAGAACTACACTGGTTAATATAGAACTAGTCAACCATGAATAATCCCAAACAACAAATTTTTGATTGGTTTGCCATACTTGCTTATATTTTTCAATTACGTATTGTTTTCGGCATGCATAACAGTTATAGTAGTCTCAGTTTTCGGCAATATTGTAACAATATCCTTTAGAATTTTAAATTGCTTCAGTCATTTAATATATATATATATAAATTTTTTTCATGACTAATATTTTTAGATTGATAATATAATTGCATCATTTTTAAGCATTATTTATATGACATTTTAATATTTATTTAACGTGCATACCGATTTGATTGGCAAATAACTGTTTAAACACTTGACGCCATATTAATATTATATATGAACATTTCGGAAAAATTAGGCGGATATTTAATCATCAGCTCTCAGGAAGTTTACTTGTAGGTTAAAAGAAGGGGCAAATATACCTCTAAGTAGTAAAACTTTAAGATTGGTATTCTTTAAATTGTATAACTTTCATATTCTGGCTTTCTCTTCAATTTTCAAATTATATGGAGAATCACGTTTTAATGCCAGGTCTTTTATTATTTGTTCTGTTAAATCAAGACATGTAGTACATGTATTCTATTTTCAGGAATAAATTTATTCACAATGATAAAGAAATTAGGGATGTTGTGTATACACCTTTCTATAGGTGAACACTATATATGCTGCCCACTAGCTGTCCTTATGTGTTTTTGTTGTTTGATTGCTGTCTCGTTGTCGTTAAACCCACTATGATCTTCTACAGTTTCAGTTCCGTTTGATGTACGTTTAATTCGGTTTAAAACAAACCATATTTGATAGGGTTATTCAATATATATTTCCTTAAGACTTTGCTCAGAGGAAAGTAATAGAATAGGTTTGAATATACATTTTAGTGCAAAGTTAACAGTAAAGAAAAAGTTTCACTTTTCAATTTTAACTCCCAAAATTTTAAACTATTAATTTTGAAGACGTGTTTCTTCTAAACGAAGTCTAAATGGTCACCAACTTACCAGTTTATTGTTTCCCTATTTGGCACACACCTAAATATAAACCTCATTGTAAATACAATTTATTGGTCGTAGTAAATTCTATTGAGCACAAAACAAATCCATTTTTTAAATATGAAGAAAAATGATATTGTTTTTTTTTACTTTGAAACACGGAGTTAATACTTTAAATTACATTGTGCACAAAAATCCTTAAATCTTCCTAGGAATGAGAAACTCTATTCTTCATAGAAATGTTTGAAATAGTTTACATTGGACATTCAACAACTTACAATCAATCAACTAAAATATATCCAAGGGATTTTTATTATGCATGTACATGTATATAAATGCCGGATACCATATACATAAATTGAATAATCAATAAAATATAGTGCTGTCAAAAGAAACATTATCATTAGGATATCAAAATAATTCAGTTTTTCTTTCAAAATGATTTGCAAACAGTCCTCTTTCCAGAGAGTTTTTCTGTCTGTGCTATCGCTCTGTGTGGGTTAATTATTTTAAGCATAAAGTTTATAAATCAATCTCTGAAACACATTATTATTATATATATAGAAGTCAAAGTAAACATTAAACTTATGCATGGCGGAAGAGAAATATACGAAAACGATAGGTGCAATGTGCATGCAGCCTTGCAAATGATATTTAAAAAAATATTTTAATTTATAAAACTTAGGACTTTAATTTAAATATTGTTGATGGGATGTTGAAGTTTCCAGAACATAGAAAATACACAAGAAAATCTATCAGTACACTAGTCTATCAAAATGTGCTTGGTGTCCATTTTACAATATATGTTTAAGAATTTAGTGTTTTTTATTCATTCTGACATCTGTGTCCCTGGATCTGAACAAGAAATTGCGAAGACGTTATGCTTATCAGTTTACCTTTAAAAAGATTTTCAACAGAATATTATAAATATAATTTTTTAAAATTTTTGTTTTTCTTTGCGAAAACAAAATGGCCCTAAAGCTAAATGTCATCGTCAGATGTATAATGGAAGGCGATAAACACTTTAGAATATACACCACCTGCTGGATCTTTTTACCTGGACAGAGATCTTGTTACGTAACAAGTACGAATGTAAAATTATCGATATGGTATATTCAGTCGAATATACACGGTATCTCTGGACTGGGGGTATTTAAGATAATTTGAACTGATAATGTATGTAAATTTATTTGTGCTTTATGTAAAAAAAATAATGCATTTAACCATTTTATTTTCAAAACTTCTTTAAAATGAGTTGACTTTGAGCATATATTTATTTTCAAAACCGGAGACAAATCACTGATTTCCAATTATAAACCAAATTCATTATTATCAGCAGTGGGCAAAGTATTTGAAAAAAATGTATTTAAAAATGTATTTAATCACTTAATTAGTTACAAAAAGCGTTTTGTTTCAAGTTCATATTCGCCTTTTGAGAATACTAATGCAGGAGTTCCACAAGGCTCTGTATTAGGTTCCCTACTATTCTAGTCTCGATCATCCAACCGCTTTATTTTTCAAAGTATAGCGTTTGGATGACAAGTGATATAAAATGGTAATTTATGACATTCGGAATAGTATCGGCTTTTTAGCTTGTTTTTAAAGATAATGTCCAAGACGAATAACCAAGAAGTTGGTTATTGACTTCGGAAGAAATGACATTACGATAATATTATTGAAAAGCCCGAGTGTACCGATTGTTGTTTAAAGCTATTTATATTTTTGTGACGACATACAAGTCATGGAAAACACCAGATAGCATGGCTTCCATGACCGCAAAGGAAAATAACTGCACATCCAACCTAGGTAAGATGATATAACAACACAAACTGTTACATATATTTTAATGCAACCTGATACACCGAGTAGTTATATTCTTTCATGCATGTCCGTGCTACGCATGCGAGTCAATAATTATACAATAAATGGCAATTTTTGTATTGACTGGGACCACTCGAACAGTCGTTTACTCTATAAATACATTTTAGGGTTGATATGTTGATATGTAGTATCTTTAACTTTATAAATACTTGATTGAAAAGTGCTATGACGCCGAAATATGACCATCCAAGATTAGTTTGTTGTATCTATCTGTATAAGGGAGTTTGCATCTTGATATGTATAAAAAAGGGAGGAGAGATACACAATGATGTACATATTCAAAGGAGGGAACGCAATCCAAAACCATAAGTAGAAGATAAACAAACAAAGTATATCTAGAAGATGCCATTCTGTACATACACCAAACGGTCAAAATGATTTATGCTCGATTTTTTTTTAAACAAATGCATTTAGCTTATACATACAGATAAGAAGTGGGACACGTTGTTATGAAAAGTAATTTAAACATACTGTTAGTAAACAAAGTCTGGACCGGTCAACTTAAAATAGAAAAATACATTTTTTGCACTTTTATTGCACTTTTAACAGGCATTTTTTGACACACAAAAAAGTTCATAAATGAATAAAAATGTTGTCAGGGAATATACCAAGTTGCTATCTAAACCTTGTAACAAAACCATGGCATGAGAAAAACACTGAAAATTCGATTTTATGCAAAACAATAGACAGTAAAACAATAGATTCAGCATCAATGAAAGGAGGTGTCAATGAGGCAGCAACCGGTGAACCCAAATGACATACATTACCAAAAATAGACATCAACATGATTAAGAGGTCATCATGTAGACTAAAACAAAAAGTGAAGATAAAAGTACCAAAAGGTCAACATTATACAAATAAGAAGATGCGGTATGAATACCATTGAGACAATTATCCACCCCAAGTTCAAATGAAGTGGATGTGAGCAATTATAAACAAATGTATGGCCTTCAACAATGAGAAAAAATCATGCATGGTTTGGATAGAGAATACAAGCAGGGAATGTGTCAAAGAGACACCAACCCGACCAAAGAGTAGGAAACACCCCAATGCCACCAATAGGTCGTGTCTTCAACGCAGCGAGATAATCTCGCATCCCGAAGCGGGATTCAGCTTGCACCAAGACATTTTTAAAAATATATTTCTATGATGTTTTTTTTCAAACAATTTGTTTTTCATATATGCTATGCTGGAGACCAAAAATTATGATTTTAATATTTACTCTCTTTTGTAGACAAACCAATGATGATTTCTGGACACAGATGTTATGTGTAAAATGTGAAGAATTAAAAAAAAATCTATAATATTCGAATTTTCATTGTATCATAAACAGCTTCAATTTTATAAGAAAAAGATTCGAAGATTTTTTTTTAATTACTGAAGCATCAATCAGTATAAATAAATCACAGTACCAAAAATGTTGGGTAAACATTATTTTGACAGCAACCACAAAGCGAAAAAAGGTACACAGACGTATATTAAGAAAATAAAACAAAACAAAAATCAAGAAACACATTGTTTTCAGATATGTCAGAGAATTAAGATTTGTATTAACAAATTAAAAATCACATAAACAATTAAACAGTTTGTTTTCACGTTTGAATTGTATCTCATTTTCATGTCGGGCCCTTTTATAGTTAACTATATGGTATGGAGTTTTCTTAATATTGAAGACCGAGTAGTGATTATATTTGCGTATATCCATGTTATTTGAACTCTGCTGTGTTGTTGCCTCATTAGCAATCGTACCAATCTCCTTATTTTATATAAAGGTTCACATGTACAGGAGAATTTATTGTTCTTGTAAAGCTGTCCTTTATTGCATGCTAATACATGATGGATATTTTAATAGTTGGAGAAGTAGAATACACTTTTCAGTTATTATTTTTTTTTTACAAGTTACCATGCAGTATGGCATAAATCCCATTCCATCTTTTCCATGTGCATGATTCAAACATGCATTCAAAGAGTATTGGGTTTCATGAATGACTGGTTAAGTTATGTATTTCTCCATAGACACGGGGTAACACTGGCAAAGTGGTATTGTGTGAAGGTTGGTTCCTAAACGTTTTCTTCTCAAAAGGATTAGGCGATATAGATTATTGGTGTAACAGCTAAGAAACATTCAGACTATTCTGTCGTTTGTAATTCTAAGATCAGTTAATTTTGTAAATAAAAATCGAGTTGGCTCATTGTGTGATCTCACTGATCTGCCAGTGATAAGTTGTTAAGGAAGTTTTCTACATTGTAATCTTAGTACTAGTATTTGTATGAGTTGTTTTTCTTTACATAAACGTAACTTGATGTGTGCTTTTCCTGCAAGGTAAGTGCATTAGATATCTGAAAGAATATATAAAAGGAAAGAATAAATTGTAACAAGAATTTACAGAAATAAGAATATTGAGACAAAACTAAGAAAATGGATAAAAAAATAAAGAATACAGACTAACGGTGATACAATATACTAACTGTTGATTGCTTAACGTCAAGTGGCAAATATTTCATGCATGTTCAGGACGATGTGATACAATATAAATAATAGAAAATAGTGGTGTGCTATAATATATAATCATTGTTGAAGGCCTTACAGTGACCTTTGATTGGTCATTTCTACGTTATCCAGTCTCTGGTTAAATTCTCTCAGTAGACATTATCCCATCATTGATGATCAGGTGTGATATAAAAAGAAAACTACATTATCGTATCTCGGATATATATCTATTAAATATAATAAAGAAAACTTTAGTAAGATTGAGTACAACAAAAGCTTTGCCTTATTAAATCCGTGATGCTTTCTCCTTCAGACTATCAAACACTGTCACCCTAATTGTTAACGTGGTATTATATGTGATAACTTGCTGTAAATAATAGTAAACTGAGTATTTATTCACAGTACGCACTTCCTATTTTAGTTGTGGTGTTAGAAATCTTAATATCATTGATACACAGTTGAGAAATATGGTGCAGTTATTCAAATGCAGATTTAAACCTTTTAATATTAAACCCAATCCCGCATGCAGCTGTGGTCATCCTGTTGAGGATAGTATTCACTATTTTGTAAGTGCCCTTTTATCAACGAAGCAAGAGAAATATTGTTTTCAAAATTGGAAAGATCTACTATATTCATTTTGCTTTTATTGGGTGGCGTCGGTGACCTTTCATTTCAGCAAAACAAAGAAATTTTTGAGTCTGTACAATCATATATCAGAAATACACTAAGATTTAGAACATTCAATTAAAATTGAATTCCTACTTCCCAACTCTTCACTCTAGTCCAGTTTTATATATTACTCTATATTATATTATACTTTTGTTTTTAAGACAAGGCCATATTTTGTCAAAAGACAAGCACAATAACCCCAAAGCGAATTACGAGAAGTGGTTTCGTATTTCGTTATAGAAAAAAATACTAATAGTTTATGTAAAATAACGACTCTCGTACGGTGTGGCGTTTTATCTTTTAATACATTGGTGCAATTGGATGCAAAAATAATGACCATAAAATGTCAGGTTTGCGAGATCAGACAGTAACCTAACAACTAAACAATTGTAAATCTAGGGATCAATGTGAACATTCGTCAGCAATGAGCAATTTTCATAAATAAAACATGATTTAGTCGAATACTTTGCGAGTAAAGAAAAGAGACTACCATAGATTTGTTATTAACCACAAATGCTTAAGGGTACAAATCAGTATTCAGGAGTTACCTTTTTGCATTACACCACATTACAACAGAAATTAGAAAATAGGGCCTGGAAGTATTTCTAAGACATTGTTGTTTTCCTGTTCTATGTAGCTTTCTTTCTGGCAAACACGGTGTAAGATTTTATAAATGCTGACAGGCACCGACCATTGAAAAACAATCGATCTGTTTAAAATAAGAAATGAAAATAATTGTTTTTTTTTTTGTTTTTTTTTATGACAAATAGAAAAATGACCGTTTGGTTTAAAATTGTTTAAAATTATTTAGAAATAGATTTATGAAAACAATGTATTTTAATGTGAAAAGGCTAGACTTTAATTTGTGGCGTAGGGATGTGATTGAGTGGTTTTGTTTACAATTATTTCCAATTATTTCCGTAGTGAAAATCTGCAATAATTATTGTTTCATCATGTTATTTGATTTTCACATTATAACAAAACTAAGAATATGACGGATGAATTTATAGTTAGCTGTTTAATGTCCAGTGGTAACTATTAGATGTATCATTAGGAGGACATTTACAATGTTTTAAATATGAACAAGGACATCCTTTGTTATGCAAACATGTGTATCACGGCACAAGCGATGACCTATAGACCGTGTGTATCATATGTATATTTAGGGTGGGTTGCTCTGAATAAAGGAGGTATAGATACAGGAAAATAAAGAAAAAATATAAAATTAGAATAGAGTATAACAGGCAAAATAAAGAACAGAGGAAAATGGTATAAGAAAATTAAAGAATAGAGGAAATGGTCTAGTTTTTGCCAGACAATTGTTGATGATTGTTTAAAGTCAAGTGCATTTATAGTTAAAATAATACACAATCGTTTTTCATTGGTAGGGATTTATGTTTGGGGTTGATGAGGCACATAATGAGTAATTGTTTTTATTTGAAATTTCTCGAATATTTGTTTTTTTTTTGTCTGATTTGAAAATGAATAAAAAAAAATCTATAATCTAAAAAAAAATGGTTTAATTACGACATATAGATAAAACTGCTATTCAGTCGATTTTGAAATACATGGTATAAAAGAGAATACATAAAATATTTAACAACACTTTTGAACACAAGGTCAACCTTAAGACTCCGAATATACTTTTGTAAGAACATTAGGTAAATTCCGAATTCCATCTAAAATAAATTGTTCATTTGGAAAAAAATTGGGATACCTTAGGCTATTTTCAAAAATGTTGACTGAATACTTTGCAGACTGTAGTTTACTCGCACATTCACCAAGTACGTATTTCTACGGCTAAAAAAATCATAATTGTATCTTTTAATTTATTTAAATTTATTTCAGTGTTTATTTTTCAAACTTTTTAGGTAAATAAGGTTGGATCAACATCGAGTCAGATTAAATTAGAATTTATTAAATTATTAATTAAAAACTGAAACATGCATCCAATCTAAATTTTACGCATATTATCACCTATATAAAAGATTTAACAGAACACAATTCATGTTTTATATTTAAAAAAAAACATATACGCTAAGCGAAACTATGCACGCCAAGAAACGATGTACGCTAAACAATACGATATACGCTAAACGAAACGATGTACGCTAAACGATACGGCATACGCGAAATGAAACGATGTACGCAAAACCATACGATGTACGATAAAGGGCGCTTATGTTATCGTTTATGGTATGGTTTATGGTACATGGTTTCGTTCGTACATCATTCGTTCAGCGTCCGTACAACGTTCATTCAGCGTTTCGTTTGCATTCGTACACCGTTCGGGAAGCGTACGTACATCGTTCGGGCATCGTCCGTACATGGTTCGGGCATCGTTCGTATTGTTAACTTTACGTTACACGGACTGTAAGTAGGTCTTGATTTTTTAAATACGTTATATGGTAAAACAACGATAAAGAAATCAAAGGTAAATTC
>JAASAO010000896.1:0-35591 GCA_017311375.1 Mytilus coruscus
ATTTGCATAGTGTAAAGTGTTATTGATTGCAACAGTTCTTATGCCATCCTATCAGAGTTTCATTTTTGAAATATATTTGATATTTGCTGAAATATATTCAACTTAAAGAAGGTTTTATTTTGGAAACAATATACTAAAAAAATATTTACTCTTTTGTTGAAAAACTCGAGAAGTATAGTGTCGAAGTCTTGAATACTACTTTATAAATAGTACCGAAGTCAACAATATCTCTTTATAAATGGAACATCGTATCAAAATCATTACATAAGCAACTGAACAAAATGCCGTGAATATTAATAAATTGGCCGCACAATAATTCATTTCTTCGTTTTTATCATTTTGTGATGTACTATGTAATGTGTTCACGTTTCACGTATGCAATCAATCCCATTGGGGTATTATTATTTTCAATAAAGTTCAACTATTCTTACTTCGCTATTACTTGGGATTTCATCCAGCTTGTCAGTCGACAGCGGGGACAATATTTTCAGGCTGCAGGTGGTCAGCGGAAAAAAATAAGCCGGAGCAAACGTCCCGTTCACCAAGGCGACAAAAATAAAAACAGTCTACTAATAAAGATACCCAGATTTTATTGAAATACATGCATTTACCTAAAGCATACATCTTTATACTCCGTCTTAAAGAGCATGGCGTAGGCTTATTTATGTGATAGGTGATACTTTAAAAACTATTTGACTATCTAAATATTTCAAAGAACCATGCCCTACAAATTGATTTTTTCGGATTTCAATTTAATTATTATCATTTTTGGGGTGAAAACTTTTAGCAAAAGAAAGAAAATAGCCAAATGTCAGATGGGGACGAGAATCTATGATTTTTTTGTTTGAGCCTCAACGTGGAATTACATTTTTCCAACTTAATACGAGTTCTTTTCGGTTATTATGAAATGGACACTGTAATTTAGACAAAGTTGGGATGTAAGAATGGAATTATTAAAAAATTTATAATCATTGAATAGCAAAGAAAAAAATCTACAGCAAATAAGGAACCACTAGCATTATACATCTACTCTAAGATCTCCATTTTTTTGACTTTTTAAGGCCTTCCCCTTATTTGGACGAAAGAGATAAAATTGAAGTCATCTGATTAACCCCTTGAAACACTGATGCATTTGTTTTATTGTACGTGTTTGTCAAAAGTTACTTAATCACTTTACTATGTTTTGGGAAGTTGAGTTTAGGGGTGTGTATATTAGAACAGGCTTATCTTCAATACGGAACAGTTATGAATAAAAGGAGATGCAGGGGTATACATCAATAAGACAGCAAGCAAACAACAAAACCCCAAGTAGACATCTAAAAGACATTTTGGTATTAATACAATGTGTCATGCTCTAAATAAGTTTTCCTCAATCTGGGTAAAATGAAGATCTGTCGTAATTCGCTTACTCTTGTTTATGAACATAACGAAACCAAAGATCTATATTTTAAGTTGATTGGTTTTTCATTTAGCAAAGGTTGTTGTCTTCTTTATGATCTTACACGAACGGGGAGAATATTATATACAGACAATTTTCACTTTGTATTTTGATTGATTATGGCTTGTTAAACATCTAGTTTGCAACATAATATTTTATACAAGATTTTTATTTCAAATTTCTTTCGTTCAAATGGGTCATTTAGAATCATATTTTCTTCAACAATGGTTACAGTGTGAATGTGCTTTAATATTTTACTAATAAATATAGAAAGGACGAGGTATTAGTATATGTATAACCTCCTCCCCTGTGATAGTTGACAATTTGTCTATACTAGGGCTATTTAGAGTTTGATATATCGTCATGATGTTTGGTTATTGTACAAAAAGATATCATGCTGAAGGCCGTACGGTGACCTATAGTTGCTAACTTCTACGCCATTTGGTATCTGGTGGAGAGATGTCCCGTTGGTAATTATACCACTTCTTTTAATTTTTATCATAATTAAGTCTACATTACGCCCGTTTCGTCTCTCTCAAATGAAAAATTGGAAACCAAAATAGTAACGAAATCGAAGAGCATTAAAAAGAAAAAAATAACAAAAAGCAAATCAAATTCAAAACATAAAAATGCACTATTATACATAAATATGCAGCCTGTACTGATTAGTTACTGGTATTTTTTATTTACTCAAATCATAGAGATGCAAACTACTACTATATCATATTTTGGAAACTCATTTGTTATTTATATTTGAACTTAATTGTATCTTTGATTCAAACTGTTTTTTTCTTTTCATAATTCAGCCTTTTCTGATAGATAAAACTTCTGAATTCTACGGTTAGATTTTATTCTGATGTGCTAATTTTTGTCTAAAGAAGAACAAAAAGTAAATTATGACTTAAATATCTATATTTTGGCCTACACGTATATATTTTTAGAAGTTCTAAAGATGTCATGACATTGAATTTTTGTCGATAATATTTTTTTTTTTGTGGTCTCATATTTCAAAATTCGAAATGGAAATCTTGGAATATTTTAACAACAAATTAAACCTCTTTTGAACCAGTTTGACAAATTAAAATATATAATATACGTTAAGTCAGTCTCTGTGGTGTTTAAGATTCGGAATTTAAGATTATTCAAAAATATAAAAAATAAGAAGATGTGATCAGATGTGGTATGATTGTCAATGCGACAACCCTCCACCAGAGACCAAATGAAATACAAGTATTAAAAACCATGTTTTGTCAAGCTTATTCATGCCAAGAATAAATACTTAATATGTCTCTTAAAATTGTGTTGGTTATTTATTAAAAAGCTGTATTAATTTGTTCTTAATAAGTATTTCGCAGCCATCAACTAAATGAAGACGACGGTGAGTGCCCGACAGTAATTTACGACGTAATATCTGACGTCATTTAGATGAATTTCGTTGACGTCACGAAACGCCAAACGCTTAGTCCAAAACTTGTCAATATTCTTAATTTTTAAACATTTATTTATACCGAAAAATATTCAAATGCAAATATTGAATCTGTTGTTAATAAAATAAAAATCCAGCTTGAGAATAAATTACTTCACAGATTATAAAGTAAAATCCGATACAGAAAATGAAAGCTAAATGGAGAAATGTAACAATATTTTCAAAATATTGACGGTCTTTTGGTGTATAGCCGGATAGATCTGCATGAAAATATGTATAAAATGTTTGCGGAGAACAAGATTTTAAATGAGTACATACTTATAAGTTCTGTCGGTTATTTACAGAGTTATACTCGATTATATTTCATAACAAGGTGGAATGGACATATATGTCCTCTTGGGACTCGGCCGGTGGATGACATATATGTCCGCTTGGGACTCAGAGGGTTAAAAGATCCTTTATTATTGCACTGTATTTTACATGAATAATATTTCAAAATTCAACTGTTTACTCTTCCTGTCCATATGAATGAAACTGTCTGAAACATCGACCAACACAAAGACCCACGCTACATACAGAACACCATGTTGATATACGGGATTTCCTGTACCTGTTATAACCTGAACACACAACACATTTTCGCCTCTTGCCATCAGGAATAACATCAAGAAAATGCATCCTTATTGCATTTGCAATAGGAATGTTGTCTGGTCTTCTCCCCTCCTTCTGTCGCCTCCTCTAAAATCCCTGATCAAACCACGAACTACTGCGTTTTGAAATTTCACATGGTCTAATTTCCTCTGGACAAGAAAACAGTTTCTGTAGCATATATATGCATTTACTGAAAAAATATTAAGTGCAAGTTTATTTGTTTAAGTCCGTGCAAATCTATTATAATTATATACATATATATAAATAAGAAGATGTGGTATAAGTGCCAAAGAGACAACTCTCCATCCAAGTCACAGCGTATAAAAGTTAACAATTATAGGTCAAAGTACGGCCTTCAAAACGGAGCATTAGCTCACACCGAACAGTAAGCTATATACTTGTAATTAGATAAGAAATGATAACGGAAACGAGTGAAAAAAATCATACGTGGTACTTATATCAACTTATCCTTGTTCTAGGCAATGCATGAAATATTTGCAACTGAACATAAGCACATAGTCTTTTAGTTAGGCTTTGAATTGACAACTAAAAAAGCTTGCAAATGTTTAAGATGAGACATACCTGTAGCTGTAGTAAGTAGGTTGAAGATAATTTTTCTCCAGAGTTTCACACCTTTAAATTGTGGCTCAAATTTAAGCAAAAGCTGATCCCCAAGATCGACACCGCCCATGGTCTGGTTGTATTTGTGGACAACACTTGGAGCAGACACAACTCTACCTTTACTATTAACTTTTCGCACAGTTCTGAAAAGTATATTAAGTAAGACTTGTTTTATTGTATGTTTACTTTGGTGATATTATAATTTTATTAGCCATGACTGTTACTTCAAGCTTGTATTTTATTGTATAGTTTATTTTGACATTGTGTAAGAAAGTATTTCATATATTCCACAATGTAAGTATTTTTTTGACAACGTTGTATTTTAATAACTTTTTATTTTAAAAGTCAAGTATTGTCAATAGGGATTGGCCTATCGGACAAAGCTGGGTTGAAAAACAAGAAACTTACCGTGCATTTTCACTTGTTGTCAGGAAAGTCACATTTCTCCGATCTACGTACAAAATAGCCAAAAGATCTCTCTGTGATTTAACAACAACACTTCCTTTGGGAGCCGAGCTGTTTTAAAATTTGCAGGTAAGCCCTTCCTTCTTGCTATTACAGTTCCTGTTGCATACGTTCCCCGGTTCCTTAGGTCGTTCATCAGTTTAGGTGATGAAACCAATTATCCATAGTTACATGATGGTTTTGCCAAAATGAGGACGTACTAAATCCATTACCGATTTATATCTATATAAAAAATTGATTGATTGATTGAGTGTTTGTCCAGTCACAAATATTGCATGTATAATCAGGACGAAAAAAAAATAAAAGGAAAACAGACAATAACAAAATGAAACGATTAGATAGAAATAGGTAAGAATTAGAACTTTTTATCAAGTCAAAATGTTAAATATGCGTGTCTTATATTCGGCCTTACTTGATTATAAGGAGTAGCCATTTCTTAATTAACAGCGTCATTAAGTTATACCCTGTATAAACCTGGAGATGTGTGGAAATTTTGGTCTACTTTCATGGATTGTCATATTCATTCGCAATACAGTCGCCATCGATTTACAGAAACAATCATGTTAATTTGAGTCAATTAAAGTAATATTTTCGTGTTCTTTTCCGATAAGGTATTTTCATAAAATTATCTCGCCGATATTATTTTGGCATTTTCGCTAAACCTGAAAATCCAGAGTTACCACCCCCTTTTTTTCACTTACCCTTGTCCATTGGGATGGCGTTCTGTATTTCGTTTCCCTTTGTACACATTTATCTGATGGGTATAACCTGTTCTGGATTCAGCTAAGACGAACAACTTTGCTCCCCATCTGTGTGCCTTCTTGTTTGAAATGTATTGTTTCAAAACATGACGCCCTTTGAAACCATCTATTCTCTCATCCACAACTATGTTTTGAGATAGTCTGAAAATCCGTAAAATCTATTTACAACAAGTCTTGTCTCAATTAAAAAAAATACATTAAAAAATAATATGTAAGATTTTAGAATTTCATAATGAACGACATAACCAGATTGTACAATTTTGATTACATTGATTTTTTTACTCTTATCTTTCCCGAAACAAGAGGTACCAGTGTTAAATCAATGACAGTTAGTATGCAGTGGAAAATATAATTAGGACAAAATTCGTTTCAGTTCCAGCAATAAATTTATGTCTATTTTTAACATGGAAACATGACCGCGTAATGGCTTGTGTATATTTCTATATTTGAGTTGACATTTACCTATAATTAAGTTCGAACACTTCATTGAAGAATTCAACAACTGGATTTATCTTGTGGAGGGGGTCGTATCCTGGCTGACCTCTTGGAACTGCTGTTGTATTGTCGCTGCAATGCAGATATCTCAGTATTGCCTGAAATCTATTTCTGGACATCACATCTCTGAAATTTGGGGTTTCAGAGATACCAGACGCTTCCCAATAGCTTTCGATGGAGGTTTTCTTTACGATACCCATCGCGAGAACAAGACCAATAAAGGCTCTCATCTCAGCATAGCTAACTGGTGACCATTCGTTTGATCTGGCATGTCTTGTTGGATTCTCTGTAGTTTGGCACTGGTTGGCATACCGTTGACAAAACCAGTTATATGTTATTGGATATACAGGATTACTGGTGTTTTTGTTGGAGGGTAGCAAGAACTTTTATGTTAACGTGTTAAGTGCTTTTAAAGCTGCTGTTAATTGTTGTTTTATTTAAAATGTATTTACTGTTAACAGTTATTGACTAGGTAGCTGTTCTCTGTTATCTCAAAATGGACATAATTAATATTGTGAAAAATGTCTCTGCTATCTATTGGAGCATTATTTACATCTAAATTACTTTTGAGCACCAAAACAGTAACGTTAGTCATCAATAGAAAATACAGTTTACTAATTATTAGAATACTTTGAAAATTGATTTGTAGACTTCAATTATATTACGGAAACAAATAAATATACATTCAAAGAAAATTAAGAACGTTATAATTTAACACCATCTAAAACCAATAATGTACCTATTTGTTTCATCTACAATGCGATCAATCAAGTCATCATCTTCTGTTTTCAAAAATTTATCAAAGTAATCCACCGGTGAAAAATTGGCTTCAAATCACACGGCCCAATCCGTTCCTCGAAATCACGATTAACGTCAAGCTCAAACGTTTCTTTGTCTACCACAGAAAACCAAGGGTTAGGCTGTCTTGCAGCATTGTCTGGCATTTCAACATCAGCATTGTCAGAATCTTCGTCGCCCGAAGTTACTATGTCTGTTATGTCACCGTCACTGTCTTCCATAGCTATGTCGGGAAAAGTACAGACGATCTTTTGACATTTATGACGTCATATATATTTAACGTATTACGTCATAATGAATTCAAAACAACAATGTATATATTATATATAATATATGTACATTGTCGGAAAATATAAAATTTATTTGTATGAGCTTTAGAAACAGGACGAAAGCGAGGCTCGCCGAGCTTTTCTCCTGTTTCGCAGCAGTACAAATAAATTTATATTTTCCGACAATGTACATATATATTTTATCCTGAAATTTACACCCAACACTTGAAACTTTAGTTGTTAAAATCTAAATCATTGTCTCTAATTTTTCAAAGAAATCGACATAGTTTAAACGCGGACCGCGAAGAGGGCCCCAAAATGAACTGGTACGCAAAAAGAAATATCCACATTACCGCTTGCTCAACATGGAAGAGGGTAACAGGAGACTTTATTTGTACAAGTACAAATAAAGCAAAAATTTATTGTGTACCTGTTATTTGTGCAATAGATGGCTGATTGCAGGATAAAAGAATATCAAAAGCATAAAAGACAAAAGAAATAAAATATGATTGTTTTATTAAAACCAATTAAACGACATATATGTCGCATCGGCAGTCAACCCCAAACGACATATTTGTCGCTTCGGCAGTCAACCCCAAACGACATATATGTCGCTTTGGCACCGAAAGAGTTAAATGGAGAAAGTATTTTAAACAATATTTTCAAAATATTGATAGTCTTTAATGTATTGCCCGGATAGATCTGCATGAAAATATATATAAAATGTTTACGGAGAACAGGGTTTTAAAATGAGTACATACTTATAAGTTCTGTCGGTTAGTTACAGAGTTCTACTCGATTATATTTCATAACAAGGTGAAATGGACATATATGTCCTTTTGGGACTCGGCCGGTGGAGGACATATATGTCCGCTTGGGACTCAGAGGGTTAATTATTTTCTGATAATTTTGACCATTGATGCAAACTTTAGAAACAGTATGTGACAAACGACCCTATATTAAGAAAATCATTAACTAGCTTCACCTTTATATCTTTTCAACTTAAGATGGTGAAAGAAAAGACAGAAGGGATCAAGATAATTTTTGATATAAAGCGTACATAAAATCGAATAATAAAAAATAATGCACTGTAATAATGTTTGGAAGTTGAAAGAATTACATGTACTTTATAATTGTCTATAGTAGGTCAGATGCTTCAAAACAAGAAAAGGCTTCATAATTTTATATTTTTGGGACCAAAAACCTACAATACACCAGTTAATAGGAGCACAGAGATTATTTTTACTTATTTCAACACTAGGAACAGACTATTTTGACACTTCCTTTCTGTAAAAATATTAATAAAAAATTGTAATCTCCCTTGAAAAACAAACATGGATATGCATTATGGAGTGAGGAAAACCGTCGACAATCTATTTTTCTTTGTTGTTTATAAGCATGTTTCCCCCTATTATTAAATCAAGAATCAATTAGTTTGGTATATATATGTTTCCATCAAGTCTGACGTTTAACGCCATTTTCAACTGGTTCCGTATGTGGACGTTCGACAAACCGGGAACCGAAACGTTCAAGTTCAAGGCCATCATTAGCTCATACCGACCGTTAATATTTGTATATTCCGAAGGCATACTGAATATTTTAGGAGGAACCAACCTAAGAAAATGCCCGGTGTTTACGTTTGTTGACGGAAGCACACCTATGACATCACCTAGTTTAGGCGCCAAAGAAGATAACATCATTTGGCGGAATTTTCGTTTAATGAAAATTTTACACAGAAATAATGACTAAAATTGAATGATTTGTTTATTTTGCATTAGAATAGAGATAACTGTATTGTATTTGAAGCTTTGCGGACGTCCATCGGTAGTTTTACTGTCGCAAATTTAGTGTTCCTGGCGACGCGTAAAACTTTTTTCTACCTTCCTATTGCCGCCGAGTTTGATGACCTGACCTTGCAAAACTTGTGGTTTTTAGAAAAACGTCACAGACGTCACATTCCCGTCAACTCCACGTAAAAAAGGATTTATAATTAAATGTCAATCAGGTCAATGAAGCCATGTTCACATTAAAAAGATATTTCCCTAAACTTGTTATCAGTTTTTTTATATAAATTGTTTGATTCTAATGCCTCGTTCACACGTTCATTTAATTCAAATTGAATGCGAATCGAATGCGAATCGAATTCGCTAATCGCGTTCACATACTCTTCTTTTTAATTCGAATTGATTCGAATTGGCTAAATCGCATTATCCAATTCGCATTAGAAATGCGTTTTTGTTAATACGAATTTTAAAAAAGTTAACGTCGTTCGGACAGTAAAGCGAATTTGACGCGCATTACAATTCGAATTAGAATTTACGTTTGGACGTAAAACGTTTCGAATGCGAATTAAACTAATTCGAATTAGTTAATGCGAATCGAATTCGAATTACGTGTGAACGCAGCATTAATTTCTTGATAAAAGATCATTTGTTTCTTTTCCCCTACCACCCCCAACACACACACACACAAACAAAAGATGAATGGTCAGTGCCTTCAAGTGAAAGAAAGTCTTATTATATATGCTAGTATTACAAACTTCCTGACAACTTAATATTGTAAACTTATTAAAACATATTTGTCAAGGAGAAATCATTCTAGAAAAATACTAGAAGCCAAGGATTATCTATCATGGCTTAAATTACGAAAACAACAAATTTTCAACTTGACAAATGATATCTTCATCGATGTAGCATATAAATAACACCAAGCAACCAGTTTTTGGTGGGTTCGTGTTGCTCAGTCTTTGGTTTCTCTGTTGTGTTTTGTGTACTTTTGTTTGTCTTTTGCCTTTGCCTTTCTTAGCCATGGCGTTGTCAGTTTGTTTACGACTCGTGAGTTTGAATGTCCCTTTGGTATCTTTCTCTTCTCTTTTATGAAAATAAGAAGATGTGCCAGTTAACTGCCAAAGAGACAAGTCCACCAGAGACCAAATAACAAAGCAGTCGAAGAATTCTTATAAAAACTATATTGATTGAACAACCCGACAGAATGACGTTAGTAAAACAAAAGACATAATATAACAAACACTGGTCCGAGAAAACAGTTATTTCGTAGTACATTTATCAAAGAGAAGACGTTGATATCCGTGTAGATGTTATATAGCCTTTTGGTTTGTTGTGAAGTTAGCTGTTGTATTTATACTCGGAAGACTGTCCCAGGTTAGGGGAGGTTGGAATCCCGCTAACATGTTGAACCCCGCCACATTCTGTATGTATGTGCCTGTCCCGAGTCAGGAGCCTGTAATTTAGTGGTTGTCGTTTGTTGCTGTGTTAAATATTTGTTTTCGTTCATTTTTTTTTTTTTGTACATTAATTAGGCCGTTAGTTTTCTCGTTTGAATTGTTTTACATTTGTGATTTCTGGGCCTTTTATAGCTGACTATGCGGTATGGGCTTTGCTCATACTAGTAGTCGGAAGGCCGTACGGTGGCTATAGCTGTTAATTTCTGTGTCATTTGGTCTCTTGTTGAAAATTGTCTCATTGGCAATCATACCACATCTTCTTTTATATTCTCGACAGAAGAACTACGTTTGTGAGAGCTGGGTTTTGCGTTTTACATTTTGGGAAAACTATAGCCGTGGACAATGTCCATGGTGGTATTTGCATTACTGCGGATGTAGAGACAAGCCGGGATCGACTGACACCTATAAGTTTCAAAATTCAAATTGTTTTAATAAAATAAATAAAACAAAAGAATACAAAACAGTTTCAAACAATAATAAAGTAAAACAAACATTTTCAACTTATTATTTGCTTAATAGAAAGCAATAAATATTTTAATAAAACTTTATTTTGAAATCTTTAAATTATCTTTAATTTTACTTTAACTTGTATAACTTATATTTTACTTTTAAATCTTAATAATTATAAAATCAGGACTTACCTACAAGTTTCAATTATTTGATTGATGTTATGCGCGACAACATTACTTTCTTGCATAGTCAGCGTAAAATTAGAAATTACCAAATATGGTAACTGTCTGAAATAGGTTCAAAATGTTGCATAAGTTAATGTCCTAAATACAATATAGGTCACTATGACAGTGGTGATAATAAATAATTTTTAATTGACCGGAGAACTATTTGAAGTAACCCACGGTATAAATAGTGATAAACAAAATGCTTGCCTTTCTTAATAACGTAAAATTTAAGTAATAACTGTAACATCGCCTTTTTCCAAAATATATGTCAAAATATATCTGCCATAATAAATTTATTTAAGACAAAAATGCAAATTTCAAAAATCGCACGTGCTCTTTTTATTTTTACAGTGTAGTGCCTACTATTGGCGCGACAAACGAAAATCAAAGGACGATAACTGTGGCCCCGGACCTTATACATGCAGAGCAAATACAAAAGGATATAAGAAATTCATAGTAAAACCATAGAAGGGGGAGGGATTAGGCTAGTATTCTAATCAATCTGAATGATGATGCCTTATGCCGTGAAATGACAGCATGGGATATTTAATAACGAATACAAGATTATATAGGATATTTGGAGATTTGAATTCGGTCAGAATAAAAGCCAGATATTTTTGCGTGAATATCATGTATTGGCGAGTTTTGAAAGCTTCTATGGGCCATTCGATATCCTCGAAACAAGATTCTCTGAACGTCTCGAAAAGTTTCGATCATTTATACAGGTAGTTGTTTATGTCTTTGATACGGTCTCTATGGATAGGCTACCATGCACGTGACATTGTATAGTTCAACAATCGAAGTTCATCTGTAGATCGTAATATTGAAAAAATAAAAACTAGATTGCAGTAAAAAATCTATTTGGAAGAACACATGTTTTTCATAATACGAAATAATCAGTATGTTTATTAAATATCAAGTATAATGATAACGCAATTATATACAACTGTAATAAATGGCTGGCAATTGTAGATATTGTTACGGTATTGGATGTACTTACAGAATTATAAGAAAGTTTTGTCAGTTGAGACCTCGTTGAGACAATATAAAAAGAAGATGTGGTATGATTGCCAATGAGACAACTGTCCACAAGAGACCAAAATGACACAGAAATTAACAACTATAGGTCACCGTACGGCCTTCAACAATGAGCAAAGCCCATACCGCATAGTCAGCTATAAAAGGCCCCGAAATGACAATGTAAAACAATTCAAACGAGAAAACTAACGGCCTTATTTATGTACAAAAATGAACGAAAACAAATATGTAACACATAAACAAACGACAACCACTGAACTACAGGCTCCTGACTAGGGACAGGCACATACATACATAATGTGGCGGGGTTAAACATGTTAGCGGGATCCCAACCTCCCCTAACCTGGGACAGTGATATAACAGTACAACATAAGAACGAACTATAAAAATCAGTTGAAAAGGCTTAACTCATCAGATGGACAAAATACAAGTGGACGTGGCAGGGTATTTGTACATCCAAACAACAAAAGACACCAGGAACAGATCTGAGAGTACTCGCAGTTATCTGACAGCTAGTTCAAAGCCACTAACAACTGATAAAAAATCATGCATCTAAGACTAAATTATCAATCCGTACACATCCAACATCCAATGGATTTAGTGTAAAGACGTCATAAACAGTCAGAGAAAACATGACCTTGTGCAATGCCAAGATACAGGTATCGACAGATTGTAGATCCATGAATGTGTATATGTATAAAACATACTAGTAATATTTAGTTTGCTTTTAATTTACTGATAACAAAATCAATATTTATACCAATAAAACAATATTCAATGATCTTATTAGTAATACAGTGTTGAATTGGTAACCTTTTAGAATAAGTTTATTTAAAGGAGCGATAAGTTTACAAGGATCATTTCTAAATTTCCGGTATGAATAAAATGGAATGTACAGAAAATTTTCATTCAATGTAAAAGCATCTCACTAACATATGAACAAACAAATAAGATGAGATCAACAATGGTTTTGCATCCGTCTTTACGTCTCAGAAGATTTAGTATGCATGTCCATAAGACAGCAATCAAACGCACCATACTCAAAATAATATGTAGAATCTAAAAATAGAAAGGAGGTGTGGTATGATTGCAAATGTCGCATTGAGACAATGACATGTATCCAACAAAGTTCTGTAAATTAACAGCTCTCTCGCCACAGAAAAAAACATAACTGTATAATATTAGGGCATACACCACAAGCACGGGGACACTTTCTACAGCACCCACAGACAGCAAGAGCAATATAAGTCAACATATGGTCTTCATAAACAGACAAATAGTTAAACAAAATGTCAAGCTCCGAATATTTCGTCTTGAAATTTGTGAATTAACTAAACCACTATCCACATCTAATTCCTTCGAGACAAAAAAGCTTTCAGAAAAAACAAAAGACAGTCACTTTCCAGGTCCCTGAATATGGAACGGCACATGAACATGTGACGATATTTGTGTTATTTTAGGAATCAGCCGTGTGAAAAGGGTAAACTTCTTTTAGAGTTTTCCAATCAACCGTATTTTCATTCCTGTTAAGGAAAACCCAAAGGGTACTTGGAAGAAATTTGAATAAAATCTATTAAAACGCAACAAACTTTATTTAATTGTATAAAAGACAACAAATGACAAGTGACGAGTAAAACAATAATAAATAAATATTTTCCACCAATGCTCGCTGAAAGCAAGCTCGGTGTATACACTATCTGATCGACCATACATTCTTTTATCAGTAGCTGTACTTCTGAAATTAATGCATACACCAACACTATTGCTACGTTTAATATAGGACACAATCTTGTACAATACCAAGATTAGATTTATGCAGGATTCGATGGAGAAAATTGTTTTAAACTATAAACTAGCAAATTGATGTTTATTCAATAAAACAGATATACGAGATACAAGGATGAATTACAACAGTTTAATTATAACCTTTATCAAACGTATATAGAGTCATCGTCGGTGTGTCAACTGATTATCCACATAAAGTGCAGACAATTTTCCGCATTTTAAAACCACACTACATTACTCATCATCCAGTACAAAAGGAATCGAGCACCACTCATACCAGAACTGCTTACAACTGCAGAATGAGGAAAAGATGGAAATTCGGATATCTTACGCCGTTACGTGAATTTCATGGGACAATCGGCGGTAAAAATGAACAAATCAGAAATAAATATATAGACAGGACAAACAGAACATACCGAGAAGAAAAGAAAGTCTTAAAGTCCGTGCTACCATACGGAAGTGGATACACCAATGATGTTAAAGACGACCATTAGTGATGTAGATGATAGACAATTACGTGTTAAGTGCAAAGTTGAATTTTATTTTTTTATTTCATGAGTGACATTAATTGAATTTAATTGCTTATTTCCGTTTTAAATGATTTCATGTGCTCGGTATTTCAAAGAAAAACAAAACGCGAGAGACAATTTCAAAGTATCATTATTTATTGATGGACAGTAATTTATCAGTGAAAAGATTGATCAATGGACAATTGAGATTATTTAGAAAATTGTGATAATTTTACTTTTCACGGCCCCAGTATGTTGAGATTGTCGCGGAATAAAGTCAACTTAGCTTAGCAAGGAGGACGTTACCACTGTTTCAGAGTTTGCATCAATCACTGCCACAGGCTTTCGAAATTCGTTCCAAAATTTGGAACGAATATCTACGCAAATAGATATCCTCAGAAACATTGGTTACCGGCTTGAAAAAGTCAATTTTATAGTGTCTTTCTAAAATTTAACACTTTTCCTAGATATAAAAATGAGCATTATATTTACGCACAATGACAGGACTATGCTTTGTGTGTTTATCCTTATCGACGCTATCCTCCCAACCCTTTCAAAAGTAAACATCGAGGAAAGTGAATCAGATATAGATGAAATGTATGGTAGGCGTAAACCCAAAAGAAAAACAAGCCGAAACGCTGCAACATTTACTTGACCAGGAACAAATGATTTAAATTTGATTTTACGGTTGTCTACGGAAAAGCTTGGTGTACCAAATTCTGCAAGCCTTTCCTTTTCTCACACAGCATTATGAACATATCATGGAAATCTTTTACCCATTGTTGTAATAATTCAGTAAATAGCGTTCCAAAAACGCGGCCCAGGACTGTGTTTACCTTAATTAAAATGAGAAGATGAGGGATCATATTTCTCTTATAAAGTGCGTGACTGTCCCTCGGACAAATGCCGAAATGGTTATTTTCCTATGCCGGGCTGTGGTAGAAAAGAAAAAAAGAAAACTTAGCATTTTTAACTTAAAAGGGGGTGGGGGGATTCCTTTCATTTGGAATAACCTTTCTTAAAGAGGGGTCCTCTTATTTTCAATAATAAAGGAGATTGATGTCCATGAAAACAATACCAGATAGACATGATAGAAGTATGGTTCTTTGGGAAAAGTTTTTTTTTCAAATAATATGAATATGTGCCCTTTTGTACTTTCAATATGACAAGACATTTCAGTATGAAATCTCAGTATGAATTAAAAGAGGTTGTCAGTTAGACTGCAACCCTACATATAAAAACTTAGTATACATAGAGTAATACACATAGAGACCAATATTCAGTCTTCAACTTCACACATTTGTGACTATTTACCAATGTCAACCTTCCATTCAATATGTTCACTAACTTCTGACGTAATGCACTCACTTATTAATCACATTCTTTATTAGCCATTTGATATTTTTGCACAATGATTTGAACAGAACCTCTTAACACATTATATGCTGCAATATATACAAATTAGATAAGGAGATGAGGTATGATTGCTAATGTGAGTATCCACCAAAGTTCAAATGGTATTGATTTAAACCAATTTTAACACATCACACACTAACTAGAGTATACTTAGATTAGTTTACTCAAAACTGTAGAGTATTATCAATATTGGGATTGATAAAAGTCAGATTTTAATTAATTTTTAATGCTTGGATGAATTTCCTTTAAACTACACACAATTGTTGGATTCGGTACAAGGTTGATATATTTTGATTGTGAAAATTTTCCATTTTTTATTCAAGAGTAAATTAAAGGACCTTAACGGTCAACTTTAAGTTAATTGTTCATGTCATACACCAGCCCTAGTATGCTAAATCAAATTACTGTAAACTGAAACTATCTTTATATACCTTAGTTAGGATTGATGAATATGCAGTAAAAGGATGTATCATGCAGTCTTGGTGCAGCTAGTTATTCATGATGCTTATAAGTGATAGAAGTAGAAAAGAGACAGCAGATTGCCTTTAATAAATATAAATATGTGATAAAATATCATTGTGATGTCATGTCTACTATTTATAATGGTGTTTTGAAAGAAAAGTCCTGAATAAAAAAATACAAAATATTTTCTTATAGAATAACTTTCACAGTTTATAGCATCAACCATGCAGTTGTTGTAAAACCCAATAATCTTATTGATCATATAATTAATATTGCCATATTAGTGTATACACGTAGAAAAACATTTGTGAGTTGTTGTTTAAATTAGTGTATAGTGGTCCTGTATTTATTAAAACATACCTAGTATAAACTGAAGTATGTGAACTAACCAATTTATATATAATATAACTTTAATAGAAAATATGCATGATGTACCAATCAAAAGTTTAATTACTGTTAAAATCTCCAGGAAACTAAATCAATAATTGTGTAACTATGAAGTTATTCTGGTTGATGTACACAACAATGTAGCTGAAATTTAAAAGTAATAATTAAATAAAATGAGCAATCTACAGCAAATAAGGAACCACTAGCATTATACATCTACTCTAAGATCTCCATTTTTTGACTTTTTAAGGCCTTCCCTAATTTGGACGAAAGAGATAAAATTGAAGTCATCTGATTAACCTTGAAACACTGATGCATTTGTTTTATTGTACGTGTTTGTCAAAGTTACTTAATCACTTTACTATGTTTTTGGGAAGTTGAGTTTAGGGGTGTGTATATTAGAACAGGCTTATCTTCAATACGGAACAGTTATTAATAAAAGGAGATGCAGGGGTATACATCAATAAGACAGCAAGCAAACAACAAAACCCCAAGTAGACATCTAAAAGACATTTTGGTATTAATACAATGTGTCATGCTCTAAATAAGTTTTCCTCAATCTGGGTAAAATGAAGATCTGTCGTAATTCGCTTACTCTTGTTTATGAACATAACGAAACCAAAGATCTATATTTTAAGTTGATTGGTTTTCATTTAGCAAGGTTGTTGTCTTCTTTATGATCTTACACGAACAGGGGAGAATATTATATACAGACAATTTTCACTTTGTATTTTGATTGATTATGGCTTGTTAAACATCTAGTTTGCAACATAATATTTTATACAAGATTTTTATTTCAAATTTCTTTCGTTCAAATGGGTCATTTAGAATCATATTTTCTTCAACAATGGTTACAGTGTGAATGTGCTTTAATATTTTACTAATAAATATAGAAAGGACGAGGTATTAGTATATGTATAACCTCCCCCCTCTCCCTGTGATAGTTGACAATTTGTCTATACTAGGGGCTATTTAGAGTTTGATATATCGTCATGATGTTTGGTTATTGTACAAAAAGATATCATGCTGAAGCCCGTACGGTGACCTATAGTTGCTAACTTCTACGCCATTTGGTATCTGGTGGAGAGATGTCCCGTTGGTAATTATACCACTTCTTTAATTTTATCATAATTAAGTCTACATTACGCCCGTTTCGTCTCTCTCAAATGAAAAATTGGAAACCAAAATAGTAACGAAATCGAAGCATTAAAAGAAAAAAATAACAAAAAGCAAATCAAATTAAAACATAAAAATGCACTTATACATAAATATGCAGCCTGTACTGATTAGTTACTGGTATTTTTTTTTACTCAAATCATAGAGATGCAAACTACTACTATATCATATTTTGGAAACTCATTTGTTATTTATATTTGAACTTAATTGTATCTTTGATTCAAACTGTTTTTTTCTTTTCATAATTCAGCCTTTTCTGATAGATAAAACTTCTGAATTCTACGGTTAGATTTTATTCTGATGTGCTAATTTTTGTCTAAAGAAGAACAAAAAGTAAATTATGACTTAAATATCTATATTTTGTACACGTATATATTTTTAAGTTCTAAAGATGTCATGACATTGAATTTTGTCGATAATATTTTTTTTGTGGTCTCATATTTCAAAATTCGAAATGGAAATCTTGGAATATTTTAACAACAAATTAAACCTCTTTTGAACCAGTTTGACAAATTAAAATATATAATATACGTTAAGTCAGTCTCTGTGGTGTTTAAGATTCGGAATTTAAGATTATTCAAAAATATAAAAAATAAGAAGATGTGATCAGATGTGGTATGATTGTCAATGCGACAACCCTCCACCAGAGACCAAATGAAATAAAAGTATTAAAAACCATGTTTTGTCAAGCATTCATGCCAAGAATAAATACTTAATATGTCTCTTAAAATTGTGTTGGTTATTTATTAAAAGCTGTATTAATTTGTTCTTAATAAGTATTTCGCAGCCATCAACTAAATGAAGACGACGGTGAGTGCCCGACAGTAATTTACGACGTAATATCTGACGTCATTTAGATGAATTTCGTTGACGTCACGAAACGCCAAACGCTTAGTCAAAACTTGTCAATATTCTTAATTTTTAAACATTTATTTATACCGAAAAATATTCAAATGCAAATATTGAATCTGTTGTTAATAAAATAAAAATCCAGCTTGAGAATAAATTACTTCACAGATTATAAAGTAAAATCCGATACAGAAAATGAAAGCTAAATGGAGAAATGTAACAATATTTTCAAAATATTGACGGTCTTTAATGTATAGCCGGATAGATCTGCATGAAAATATGTATAAAATGTTTGCGGAGAACAATTTTTAAATGAGTACATTATAAGTTCTGTCGGTTATTACAGAGTTATACTCGATTATATTTCATAACAAGGTGGAATGGACATATATGTCCTCTTGGGACTCGGCCGGTGGATGACATATATGTCCGCTTGGGACTCAGAGGGTTAAAAGATCCTTTATTATTGCACTGTATTTTACATGAATAATATTTCAAAATTCAACTGTTTACTCTTCCTGTCCATATGAATGAAACTGTCTGAAACATCGACCAACACAAAGACCCACGCTACATACAGAACACCATGTTGATATACAGGATTTCCTGTACCTGTTATAACCTGAACACACAACACATTTTCGCCTCTTGCCATCAGGAATAACATCAAGAAAATGCATCCTTATTGCATTTGCAATAGGAATGTTGCCTGGTCTTCTCCCCCTCCTTCTGTCGCCTCCTCTAAAATCCCCGATCAAACCACGAACTACTGCGTTTTGAAATTTCACATGGTCTAATTTCCTCTGGACAAGAAAACAGTTTCTGTAGCATATATATGCATTTACTGAAAAAATATTAAGTGCAAGTTTATTTGTTTAAGTCCGTGCAAATCTATTATAATTATATACATATATATAAATAAGAAGATGTGGTATAAGTGCCAAAGAGACAACTCTCATCCAAGTCACAGCGTATAAAAGTTAACAATTATAGGTCAAAGTACGGCCTTCAAAACGGAGCATTAGCTCACACCGAACAGTAAGCTATATACTTGTAATTAGATAAGAAATGATAACGAAACAGTGAAAAAATCATACGTGGTACTTATATCAACTTATCCTTGTTCTAGGCAATGCATGAAATATTTGCAACTGAACATAAGCACATAGTCTTTTAGTTAGGCTTTGAATTGACAACTAAAAAGCTTGCAAATGTTTAAGATGAGACATACCTGTAGCTGTAGTAAGTAGTTGAAGATAATTTTTCTCCAGAGTTTCACACCTTTAAATTGTGGCTCAAATTTAAGCAAAAGCTGATCCCAAGATCGACACCGCCCATGGTCTGGTTGTATTTGTGGACAACACTTGGAGCAGACACAACTCTACCTTTACTATTAACTTTTCGCACAGTTCTGAAAAGTATATTAAGTAAGACTTGTTTTATTGTATGTTTACTTTGGTGATATTATAATTTTATTAGCCATGACTGTTACTTCAAGCTTGTATTTTATTGTATAGTTTATTTTGACATTGTGTAAGAAAGTATTTCATATATTCCACAATGTAAGTATTTTTTTGACAACGTTGTATTTTAATAACTTTTTATTTTAAAAGTCAAGTATTGTCAATAGGGATTGGCCTATCGGACAAAGCTGGGTTGAAAAACAAGAAACTTACCGTGCATTTTCACTTGTTGTCAGGAAAGTCACATTTCTCCGATCTGCGTACAAAATAGCCAAAGATCTCTCTGTGATTTAACAACAACACTTCCTTTGGGAGCCGAGCTGTTTTAAAATTTGCAGGTAAGCCCTTCCTTCTTGCTATTACAGTTCCTGTTGCATACGTTCCCCAGTTCCTTAGGTCGTTCATCAGTTTAGGTGATGAAAACCAATTATCCATAGTTACATGATGGTTTTGCCAAAATGAGGACGTACTAAATCCATTACCGATTTATATCTATATAAAAATTGATTGATTGATTGAGTGTTTGTCCAGTCACAAATATTGCATGTATAATCAGGACGAAAAAAAATAAAAGGAAAACAGACAATAACAAAATGAAACGATTAGATAGAAATAGGTAAGTTAGAACTTTTATCAAGTCAAAATGTTAAATATGCGTGTCTTATATTCGGCCTTACTTGATTATAAGGAGTAGCCATTTCTTAATTAACAGCGTCATTAAGTTACCCTGTATAAACCTGGAGATGTGTGGAAATTTTGGTCTACTTTCATGGATTGTCATATTCATTCGCAATACAGTCGCCATCGATTTACAGAAACAATCATGTTAATTTGAGTCAATTAAAGTAATATTTTCGTGTTCTTTTCCGATAAGGTATTTTCATAAAATTATCTCGCCGATATTATTTTGGCATTTTCGCTAAACCTGAAAATCCAGAGTTACCACCTTTTTCACTTACCCTTGTCCATTGGGATGGCGTTCTGTATTTCGTTTCCTTTGTACATTTTATCTGATGGGTATAACCTGTTCTGGATTCAGCTAAGACGAACAACTTTGCTCCCCATCTGTGTGCCTTCTTGTTTGAAATGTATTGTTTCAAAACATGACGCCCTTTAAACCATCTATTCTCTCATCCACAACTATGTTTTGAGATAGTCTGAAAATCCGTAAAATCTATTTACAACAAGTCTTGTCTCAATTAAAAAAATACATTAAAAAATATGTAAGATTTTAGAATTTCATAATGAACGACATAACCAGATTGTACAATTTTGATTACATTGATTTTTTACTCTTATCTTTCCCGAAACAAGAGGTACCAGTGTTAAATCAATGACAGTTAGTATGCAGTGGAAAATATAATTAGGACAAAATTCGTTTCAGTTCCAGCAATAAATTTATGTCTATTTTAACATGGAAACATGACCGCGTAACTTGTGTATATTTCTATATTTGAGTTGACATTTACCTATAATTAAGTTCAACACTTCATTGAAGAATTCAACAACTGGATTTATCTTGTGGAGGGTCGTATCCTGGCTGACCTCTTGGAACTGCTGTTGTATTGTCGCTGCAATGCAGATATCTCAGTATTGCCTGAAATCTATTTCTGGACATCACATCTCTGAAATTTGGGGTTTCAGAGATACCAGACGCTTCCCAGCTTTCGATGGAGGTTTCTTTACGATACCCATCGCGAGAACAAGACCAATAAAGGCTCTCATCTCAGCATAGCTAACTGGTGACCATTCGTTTGATCTGGCATGTCTTGTTGGATTCTCTGTAGTTTGGCACTGGTTGGCATACCGTTGACAAAACCAGTTATATGTTATTGGATATACAGGATTACTGGTGTTTTTTTGTTGGAGGGTAAGAACTTTTAACGTGTTAAGTGCTTTTAAAGCTGCTGTTAATTGTTGTTTTATTTAAAATGTATTTACTGTTAACAGTTATTGACTAGGTAGCTGTTCTCTGTTATCTCAAAATGGACATAATTAATATTGTGAAAAAATGTCTCTGCTATCTATTGGAGCATTACATCTAAATTACTTTTGAGCACCAAAACAGTAACGTTAGTCATCAATAGAAAATACAGTTTACTAATTATTAGAATACTTTGAAAATTGATTTGTAGACTTCAATTATATTACGGAAACAAATAAATATACATTCAAAGAAAATTAAGAACGTTATAATTTAACACCATCTAAAACCAATAATGTACCTATTTGTTTCATCTACAATGCGATCAATCAAGTCATCATCTTCTGTTTTCAAAAATTTATCAAAGTAATCCACCGGTGAAAAATTGGCTTCAAATCCACGGCCCAATCCGTTCCTCGAAATCACGATTAACGTCAAGCTCAAACGTTTCTTTGTCTACCACAGAAAACCAAGGGTTAGGCTGTCTTGCAGCATTGTCTGGCATTTCAACATCAGCATTGTCAGAATCTTCGTCGCCCAAGTTACTATGTCTGTTATGTCACCGTCACTGTCTTCCATAGCTATGTCGGGAAAGTACAGACGATCTTTTGACATTTATGACGTCATATATATTTAACGTATTACGTCATAATGAATTCAAAACAACAATGTATATATTATATACAATATATGTACATTGTCGGAAAATATAAAATTTATTTGTATGAGCTTTAGAAACAGGACGAAAAGCGAGGCTCGCCGAGCTTTTCTCCTGTTTCACCAACAAATAAATATTTTCCGACAATGTCTATATATTTATCCTGAAATTTACACCCAACACTTGAAACTTTAGTTGTTAAAATCTAAATCATTGTCTCTAATTTTTCAAAGAAATCGACATAGTTTAAACGCGGACCGCGAAGGGCCCCAAAATGAACTGGTACGCAAAAGAAATATCCACATTACCGCTTGCTCAACATGGAAGAGGGTAACAGGAGACTTTATTTGTACAAGTACAAATAAAGCAAAATTTTTGTGTACCTGTTATTTGTGCAATAGATGGCTGATTGCAGGATAAAAAATATCAAAAGCATAAAAGACAAAAGAAATAAAATATGATTGTTTTATTAAAACCAATTAAACGACATATATGTCGCATCGGCAGTCAACCCCAAACGACATATTTGTCGCTTCGGCAGTCAACCCCAAACGACATATATGTCGCTTTGGCACCGAAAGAGTTAAATGGAGAAAGTATTTTAAACAATATTTTCAAAATATTGATAGTCTTTAATGTATTGCCCGGATAGATCTGCATGAAAATATATATAAAATGTTTACGGAGAACAGGGTTTTAAAATGAGTACATACTTATAAGTTCTGTCGGTTAGTTACAGAGTTCTACTCGATTATATTTCATAACAAGGTGAAATGGACATATATGTCCTTTGGGACTCGGCCGGTGGAGGACATATATGTCCGCTTGGGACTCAGAGGGTTAATTATTTTCTGATAATTTTGACCATTGATGCAAACTTTAGAAACAGTATGTGACAAACGACCCTATATTAAGAAAATCATTAACTAGCTTCACCTTTATATCTTTTCAACTTAAGATGGTGAAAGAAAGACAGAAGGATCAAGATAATTTTTATAAAACGTACATAAAATCGAATAATAAAAATAATGCACTGTAATAATGTTTGGAAGTTGAAAGAATTACATGTACTTTATAATTGTCTATAGTAGGTCAGATGCTTCAAAACAAGAAAAGGCTTCATAATTTTATATTTTTGGGACCAAAAACCTACAATACACCAGTTAATAGGAGCACAGAGATTATTTTTACTTATTTCAACACTAGGAACAGACTATTTTGACACTTCCTTTCTGTAAAAATATTAATAAAAAATTGTAATCTCCCTTGAAAAACAAACATGGATATGCATTATGGAGTGAGGAAAACCGTCGACAATCTATTTTTCTTTGTTGTTTATAAGCATGTTTCCCCCTATTATTAAATCAAGAATCAATTAGTTTGGTATATATATGTTTCCATCAAGTCTGACGTTTAACGCCATTTTCAACTGGTTCCGTATGTGGACGTTCGACAAACCGGGAACCGAAACGTTCAAGTTCAAGGCCATCATTAGCTCATACCGACCGTTAATATTTGTATATTCCGAAGGCATACTGAATATTTTAGAGGAACCAACCTAAGAAAATGCCCGGTGTTTACGTTTGTTGACGGAAGCACACACCATGACATCACCTAGTTTAGGCGCCAAAGAAGATAACATCATTTGGCGGAATTTTCGTTTAATGAAAATTTTACAGAAGTAATGACTAAAATTGAATGATTTGTTTATTTTGCATTAGAATAGAGATAACTGTATTGTATTTGAAGCTTTGCGGACGTCCATCGGTAGTTTTACTGTCGCAAATTTAGTGTTCCTGGCGACGCGTAAAACTTTTCTACCTTCCTATTGCCGCCGAGTTTGACGACCTGACCTTGCAAAACTTGTGGTTTTAGAAAACGTCACAGACGTCACATTCCCGTCAACTCCACGTAAAAAGGATTTATAATTAAATGTCAATCAGGTCAATGAAGCCATGTTCATTAAAAGATATTTCCTAAACTTGTTATCAGTTTTTTATATAAATTGTTTGATTCTAATGCCTCGTTCACGTTCATTTAATTCAAATTGAATGCGAATCGAATGCGAATCGAATTCGCTAATCGCGTTCACATACTCTTCTTTTTAATTCGAATTGATTCGAATTGGCTAAATCACATTATCCAATTCGCATTAGAAATGCGTTTTGTTAATACGAATTTTAAAAAGTTAACGTCGTTCGGACAGTAAAGCGAATTTGACGCGCATTACAATTCAATTAGAATTTACGTTTGGACGTAAAACGTTTCGAATGCGAATTAAACTAATTCGAATTAGTTAATGCGAATCGAATTCGAATTACGTGTGAACGCAGCATTAATTTCTTGATAAAGATCATTTGTTTCTTTTCCCCTACAACACACACACACACAAACAAAGATGAATGGTCAGTGCCTTCAAGTGAAAGAGTCTTATTATATATGCTAGTATTACAAACTTCCTGACAACTTAATATTGTAAACTTATTAAAACATATTTGTCAAGGAGAAATCATTCTAGAAAAATACTAGAAGCCAAGGATTATCTATCATGGCTTAAATTACGAAAACAATTTTCAACTTGACAAATGATATCTTCATCGATGTAGCATATAAATAACACCAAGCAACCAGTTTTTGGTGGGGTTCGTGTTGCTCAGTCTTTGGTTTTCTCTGTTGTGTTTTGTGTACTGTTGTTTGTCTTTTTGCCTTTGCCTTTCTTAGCCATGGCGTTGTCAGTTTGTTTACGACTCGTGAGTTTGAATGTCCCTTTGGTATCTTTCTCTTCTCTTTTATGAAAATAAGAAGATGTGCCAGTTAACTGCCAAAGAGACAAGTCCACCAGAGACCAAATAACAAAGCAGTCGAAGAATTCTTATAAAAACTATATTGATTGAACAACCCGACAGAATGACGTTAGTAAACAAAAAGACATAATATAACAAACACTGGTCCGAGAAAACAGTTATTTCGTAGTACATTTATCAAAGAGAAGACGTTGATATCCGTGTAGATGTTATATAGCCTTTTGGTTTGTTGTGAAGTTAGCTGTTGTATTTATACTCGGAAGACTGTCCCAGGTTAGGGGAGGTTGGAATCCCGCTAACATGTTGAACCCGCCACATTCTGTATGTATGTGCCTGTCCCGAGTCAGGAGCCTGTAATTTAGTGGTTGTCGTTTGTTGCTGTGTTAAATATTTGTTTTCGTTCATTTTTTTTTTTTTGTACATTAATTAGGCCGTTAGTTTTCTCGTTTGAATTGTTTTACATTTGTGATTTCTGGGCCTTTTATAGCTGACTATGCGGTATGGGCTTTGCTCATACTAGTAGTCGAAGGCCATACAGTGGCTATAGCTGTTAATTTCTGTGTCATTTGGTCTCTTGTTGAAAATTGTCTCATTGGCAATCATACCACATCTTCTTTTATATTCTCGACAGAAGAACTACGTTTGTGAGAGCTGGGTTTTGCATTTTGGGAAAACTATAGCCGTGGACAATGTCCATGGTGGTATTTGCATTACTGCGGATGTAGAGACAAGCCGGGATCGACTGACACCTATAAGTTTCAAAATTCAAATTGTTTTAATAAAATAAATAAAAACAAAAAGAATACAAAACAGTTTCAAACAATAATAAAGTAAAACAAACATTTTCAACTTATTATTTGCTTAATAGAAAGCAATAAATATTTTAATAAAACTTTATTTTGAAATCTTTAAATTATCTTTAATTTTACTTTAACTTGTATAACTTATATTTTACTTTAAATCTTAATAATTATAAAATCAGGACTTACCTACAAGTTTCAATTATTTGATTGATGTTATGCGCGACAACTACTTTCTTGCATAGTCAGCGTAAAATTAGAAATTACCAAATATGGTAACTGTCTGAAATAGGTTCAAAATGTTGCATAAGTTAATGTCCTAAATACAATATAGGTCACTATGACAGTGGTGATAATAAATAATTTTAATTGACCGGAGAACTATTTGAAGTAACCCACGGTATAAATAGTGATAAATGCTTGCCTTTCTTAATAACGTAAAATTTAAGTAATAACTGTAACATCGCCTTTTCCAAAATATGTCAAAATATATCTGCCATAATAAATTTATTTAAGACAAAATGCAAATTTCAAAATCGCACGTGCTCTTTTTATTTTTACAGTGTAGTGCCTACTATTGGCGCGACAAACGAAAATCAAGGACGATAACTGTGGCCCCGGACCTTATACATGCAGAGCAAATACAAAAGGATATAAGAAATTCATAGTAAAACCATAGAAGGGAGGGATTAGGCTAGTATTCTAATCAATCTGAATGATGATGCCTTATGCCGTGAAATGACAGCATGGGATATTTAATAACGAATACAAGATTATATAGGATATTTGGAGATTTGAATTCCCGTCAGAATAAAAGCCAGATATTTTTGCGTGAATATCATGTATTGGCGAGTTTTGAAAGCTTCTATGGGCCATTCGATATCCTCGAAACAAGATTCTCTGAACGTCTCGAAAAGTTTCGATCATTTATACAGGTAGTTGTTTATGTCTTTGATACGGTCTCTCTATGGATAGGCTACCATGCACGTGACATTGTATAGTTCAACAATCGAAGTTCATCTGTAGATCGTAATATTGAAAAAAATAAAAACTAGATTGCAGTAAAAAAAATCTATTTGGAAGAACACATGTTTTTTTCATAATACGAAATAATCAGTATGTTTATTAAATATCAAGTATAATGATAACGCAATTATATACAACTGTAATAAATGGCTGGCAATTGTAGATATTGTTACGGTATTGGATGTACTTACAGAATTATAAGAAAGTTTTGTCAGTTGAGACCTCGTTGAGACAATATAAAAAAGAAGATGTGGTATGATTGCCAATGAGACAACTGTCCACAAGAGACCAAAATGACACAGAAATTAACAACTATAGGTCACCGTACGGCCTTCAACAATGAGCAAAGCCCATACCGCATAGTCAGCTATAAAAGGCCCCGAAATGACAATGTAAAACAATTCAAACGAGAAAACTAACGGCCTTATTTATGTACAAAAATGAACGAAAACAAATATGTAACACATAAACAAACGACAACCACTGAACTACAGGCTCCTGACTAGGGACAGGCACATACATACATAATGTGGCGGGGTTAAACATGTTAGCGGGATCCCAACCTCCCCTAACCTGGGACAGTGATATAACAGTACAACATAAGAACGAACTATAAAAATCAGTTGAAAAACGCTCATCAGATGGACAAAATACAAGTGGACGTGGCAGGGTATTTGTACATCCAAACAACAAAAAGACACCAGGAACAGATCTGAGTACTCGCAGTTATCTGACAGCTAGTTCAAAGCCACTAACAACTGATAAAAAATCATGCATCTAAGACTAAATTATCAATCCGTACACATCCAACATCCAATGGATTTAGTGTAAAGACGTCATAAACAGTCAGAGAAAACATGACCTTGTGCAATGCCAAGATACAGGTATCGACAGATTGTAGATCCATGAATGTGTATATGTATAAAACATACTAGTAATATTTAGTTTGCTTTTAATTTACTGATAACAAAATCAATATTTATACCAATAAAACAATATTCAATGATCTTATTAGTAATACAGTGTTGAATTGGTAACCTTTTAGAATAAGTTTATTTAAAGGAGCGATAAGTTTACAAGGATCATTTCTAAATTTCCGTATGAATAAAATGGAATGTACAGAAAATTTTCATTCAATGTAAAAGCATCTCACTAACATATGAACAAACAAATAAGATGAGATCAACAATGGTTTTGCATCCGTCTTTACGTCTCAGAAGATTTAGTATGCATGTCCATAAGACAGCAATCAAACGCACCATACTCAAAATAATATGTAGAATCTAAAATAGAAAGGAGGTGTGGTATGATTGCAAATGTCGCATTGAGACAATGACATGTATCCAACAAAGTTCTGTAAATTGACAGCTCTCGCCACAGAAAAAACATAATTGTATAATATTAGGGCATACACCACAAGCAGGACACACTCTACAGCACCCACAGACAGCAAGAGCAATATAAGTCAACATATGGTCTTCATAAACAGACAAATAGTTAAACAAAATGTCAAGCTCCGAATATTTCGTCTTGAAATTTGTGAATTAACTAAACCACTATCCACATCTAATTCCTTCGAGACAAAAAGCTTTCAGAAAAACAAAAGACAGTCACTTTCAGGTCCCTGAATATGGAACGGCACATGAACATGTGACGATATTTGTGTTATTTTAGGAATCAGCCGTGTGAAAAGGGTAAACTTCTTTTGAGTTTTCCAATCAACCGTATTTTTCATTCCTGTTAAGAAAACCCAAAGGGTACTTGGAAGAAATTTGAATAAAATCTATTAAAACGCAACAAACTTTATTTAATTGTATAAAAGACAACAAATGACAAGTGACGAGTAAAACAATAATAAATAAATATTTTCCACCAATGCTCGCTGAAAGCAAGCTCGGTGTATACACTATCTGATCGACCATACATTCTTTTATCAGTAGCTGTACTTCTGAAATTAATGCACACCAACACTATTGCTACGTTTAATATAGGACACAATCTTGTACAATACCAAGATTAGATTTATGCAGGATTCGATGGAGAAAATTGTTTTAAACTATAAACTAGTTGATGTTTATTCAATAAAAACAGATATACGAGATACAAGGATGAATTACAACAGTTTAATTATAACCTTTATCAAACGTATATAGAGTCATCGTCGGTGTGTCAACTGATTATCCACATAAAGTGCAGACAATTTTCCGCATTTTAAAACCACTACATTACTCATCATCCAGTACAAAAGGAATCGAGCACCACTCATACCAGAACTGCTTACAACTGCAGAATGAGGAAAAGATGGAAATTCGGATATCTTACGCCGTTACGTGAATTTCATGGGACAATCGGCGGTAAAATGAACAAATCAGAAATAAATATATAGACAGGACAAACAGAACATACCGAGAAGAAAAGAAAGTCTTAAAGTCCGTGCTACCATACGGAAGTGGATACACCAATGATGTTAAAGACGACCATTAGTGATGTAGATGATAGACAATTACGTGTTAAGTGCAAAGTTGAATTTTATTTTTATTTCATGAGTGACATTAATTGAATTTAATTGCTTATTTCCGTTTTAAATGATTTCATGTGCTCGGTATTTCAAAGAAAACAAAACGCGAGAGACAATTTCAAAGTATCATTATTTATTGATGGACAGTAATTTATCAGTGAAAAGATTGATCAATGGACAATTGAGATTATTTAGAAAATTGTGATAATTTTTCACGGCCCCAGTATGTTGAGATTGTCGCGGGAATAAAGTCAACTTAGCAGCAAGGAGGACGTTACCACTGTTTCAGAGTTTGCATCAATCACTGCCACAGGCTGAAATTCGTTCCAAAATTGGAACGAATATCTACGCAAATAGATATCCTCAGAAACATTGGTTACCGGCTTGAAAAAGTCAATTTATAGTGTCTTTCTAAAATTTAACACTTTTCCTAGATATAAAAATGAGCATTATATTTACGCACAATGACAGGACTATGCTTTGTGTGTTTATCCTTATCGACGCTATCCTCCCAACCCTTTCAAAAGTAAACATCGAGGAAAGTGAATCAGATATAGATGAAATATGGTAGGCGTAAACCCAAAAGAAAAACAAGCCGAAACGCTGCAACATTTACTTGACCAGGAACAAATGATTTAAATTTGATTTTACGGTTGTCTACGGAAAAGCTTGGTGTACCAAATTCTGCAAGCCTTTCTTTTCTCACAGCATTATGAACATATCATGGAAATCTTTTACCCATTGTTGTAATAATTCAGTAAATAGCGTTCCAAAAACGCGGCCCAGGACTGTGTTTACCTTAATTAAAATGAGAAGATGAGGATCATATTTCTCTTATAAAGTGCGTGACTGTCCCTCGGACAAATGCCGAAATGGTTATTTTCCTATGCCGGGCTGTGGTAGAAAGAAAAAAAGAAAACTTAGCATTTTAACTTAAAAGGGGTGGGGGTTCCTTTCATTTAGAATAACCTTTCTTAAAGAGGGTCCTCTTTTTTCAATAATAAAGGATTGATGTCCATGAAAACAATACCAGATAGACATGATAGAAGTATGGTTCTTTGGGAAAAGTTTTTTTCAAATAATATGAATATGTGCCTTTTTACTTTCAATATGACAAGACATTTCAGTATGAAATCTCAGTATGAATTAAAGAGGTTGTCAGTTAGACTGCAACCCTACATATATAAACTTAGTATACATTATGTACATAGAATGATACATAGAGACCAATATGCAGTCTTAAACTTCACATTTGTGACTATTAACCAATGTTAACCTTCCTTCTATATGTTCACTAACTTATGATGTAATGCACTCACTCATTAATCACATTCTTTATTAGCCATTTGATATTTTTGCACAATGATTTGAACAGAACCTCTTAACACATTATATGCTGCAATATATACAAATTAGATAAGGAGATGAGGTATGATTGCTAATGTGTATCCACCAAAGTTCAAATGGTATTGATTTAAACCAATTTTAACACATCACACACTAACTAGAGTATACTTAGATTAGTTTACTCAAAACTGTAGAGTATTATCAATATTGGGATTGATAAAAGTCAGATTTTAATTAATTTTAATGCTTGGATGAATTTCCTTTAAACTACACAATTGTTGGATTCGGTACAAGGTTGATATATTTTGATTGTGAAAATTTTCCATTTTTTATTCAAGAGTAAATTAAAGGACCTTAACGGTCAACTTTAAGTTAATTGTTCATGTCATACACCAGCCCTAGTATGCTAAATCAAATTACTGTAAACTGAAACTATCTTTATATACCTTAGTTAGGATTGATGAATATGCAGTAAAGGATGTATCATGCAGTCTTGGTGCAGCTAGTTATTCATGATGCTTATAAGTGATAGAAGTAGAAAAGAGACAGCAGATTGCCTTTAATAAATATAAATATGTGATAAAATATCATTGTGATGTCATGTCTACTATTTATAATGGTGTTTTGAAAGAAAAGTCCTGAATAAAAAATACAAAATATTTTCTTATAGAATAACTTTCACAGTTTATAGCATCAACCATGCAGTTGTTGTAAACCCAATAATCTTATTGATCATATAATTAATATTGCCATATTAGTGTATACACGTAGAAAAACATTTGTGAGTTGTTGTTTAAATTAGTGTATAGTGGTCCTGTATTTATTAAAACATACCTAGTATAAACTGAAGTATGTGAACTAACCAATTTATATATAATATAACTTTAATAGAAAATATGCATGATGTACCAATCAAAAGTTTAATTACTGTTAAAATCTCCAACTAAATCAATAATTGTGTAACTATGAAGTTATTCTGGTTGATGTACACAACAATGTAGCTGAAATTTAAAAGTACATTTATAACATGTAAAGGTTTTTATAACTTAACAACTTGAAAATTGTGGTAAGTGAAAAATTACATTTCATATAAAATCACTTCATTTGAAAACCTCTATTTTTGGCACAGGCTGATTAAAATTTACTTCTGGCCATTTTTATAAGTCTGAAACATGAGTATGCTATCTGTTGCTTTTAATAGGTGCTTATACATAGAGACATTAAAAGTGTAAGTTTTGGTATATTTTGGTTTTGAAGCCCAAATTTGATAGTTGAAATTATTCTAATTCAGCATACAATTCATCACCAAAGTTCAGATATAAAAATGCCACAATTTTTATAATTGGTAACATATGGCTTTGAAACTTTGTAAACTGTTTTATAATACACTAAGCTTAAATCATGCCAAGTTTTATTAGAATTGGTCAAGTTTTAGACCCTAATAGGTGAATTCAGGAAATATTAATTTGTCTTTGACAACTTCCTGAATGATCTATTGGTATTAATTTGTCAAACTACATGAGAAAAATGATTTCCACTTTTATTTGATAGAAATTTTGTAAAAAGTGACATTTCAGCCTACATGCCCAAAATTAAACTTTTCAGTTGTTTCAATATTTTTACAAAGTTGCATGCTAACTTTCTTCTGACAGGTTTTCTGATTTTCTATTTGTGTTTGTGGTATCTAATGTAGATGTTTCTCATTTTGAACACTAAACATACAAAAAAGTAGATAAAATCAGAATAAGGCAAAAATTGCTGCTTTAATGTCTTAGTCTAACGGTCAGTTAAACAATTGAAAAATGAGTTCTACATACAAGTTGAATTCCTTTTAGCAGATTTCACTAAATCTATATCAAAAGCACTTATTACTGGTTGTTTGACCTTGTCTGTTCACAGACTACCTTTATTTTCTTTTGTTTGATAGCTAGTGGTTAAAATATTGGCCTTTTGAGGCTGAAATTTCATGCGGTTTTAAAAGTAAAGTAAATAACTTTGCATCAGATCATACTGTCTACATATATAGTTAAAGTGACAGTCTTGTTACATCCAGGCTCCATGTTTTATCATATCTGAGCAAAGATTTGAGCAAAAACATATCTCCATCTCCCATATCATTTTATGCTTTTTAATATGCAAATGTGGGGACGACCTAAATTGACAACCTGTTTTTTAACGACATTGCTGAAGACCATTTTATTCACCTGTGTTATGCTATTTGAAACTTTATTTCCATTAAAAGTACATTTATAACATGTAAAGGTTTTTTATAACCAAAACGAAAATTGTGGTAAGTGAAAAATATTACATTTCATATAAAGTCACTTCATTTGAAAACCTCTATTTTTTGGCACAGGCTGATATGAAATTTACTTCTGGCCATTTTTATAAGTCTGAAACAGAGTATGCTATCTTTGCTTTTAATGGTGATAACTTATACATAGAGACATTAAAAGTGTAAGTTTTGGTATATTTTGGTTTTAGAAGCCCAAATTTGATAGTTGAAATTATTCTAATTCACATACAATTCATCACCAAAGTTCAGATATAAAATACAATTTTTATAATTGGTAAATATGGCTTTGAAACTTTGTAAACTGTTTTATAATACACTAAGCTTAAATCATGCCAAGTTTTATTAGAATTGGTCAAGTTTTAGACCCCAATAGGTGAATTCAGGAAATATTGAATTTGTCTTTGACAACTTCCTGAATGATCTATTGGTATTAATTTGTCAAACTACATGAGAAGAAATGATTTCCCTTTTATTTGATAAAATTTTTAAAAAAACATTTCAGCCTACATGCCCAAAATTAAACTTTTCAGTTGTTTCAATATTTTACAAAAGTTGCATGCTAACTTTCTCTCTGACAGGTTTTCTGATTTTCTATTTGTGTTTGTGGTATCTAATGTAGATGTTTAACTCATTTTGAACACTAAACATACAAAAAGTAGATAAAATCAGAATAAGGGCAAAATTGTGCTTTAATGTCTTAGTCTAACGGTCAGTATGAAGCAATTGAAAAATGAGGTTCTATGCACATACAAGTTAATTCCTTTTAGATTTCACTAAATCTATATCAAAAGCACTTATTACTGGTTGTTTGACCTTGTCTGTTTCACAGACTACCTTTATTTTCTTTTGTTTGATAGCTAGTGGTTAAAATATTGGCCTTTTGAGGCTGAAATTTCATGCGGTTTAAAAGTAAAGTAAATAACTTTGCATCAGATCATACTGTCTACATATATAGTTAAAGTGACAGTCTTGTTACATCCAGGCTCCATGTTTTATCATATCTGAGCAAAGATTTGAGCAAAAAAGCATATCTCCATCTCCCTATCATTTATATGCTTTTTAATATGCAAATGTGGGCGACCTAAATTGACAACCTGTTTTTTAACGACATTGCTGAAGAATTTTATTCACCTGTGTTATGCTATTTGAAACTTATATTTCCATTAAAAGTACATTTATAACATGTAAAGGTTTTTATAACAACAACAAAATTGTGGTAAGTGAAAATATTACATTTCATATAAAGGTCACTTCATTTGAAAACCTCTATTTTTGGCACAGGCTGATATAAATTTACTTCTATTTTATAAGTCTGAAACATATATGCTATCTTTGCTTTTAATAGGTGATAACTTATAATAGAGACATTAAAAGTGTAAGTTTTGGTATATTTTGGTTTTGAAGCCCAAATTTGATAGTTGAAATTATTCTAATTCAGCATACAATTCATCACCAAAGTTCAGATATAAAAATGCCACAATTTTTATAATTGGTAACATATGGCTTTGAAACTTTGTAAACTGTTTTATAATAACAACTTAAATCATGCCAAGTTTTATTAAATTGGTCAAGTTTTAGACCCTAATAGGTGAATTCAGGAAATATTGAATTTGTGCTTTGACAACTTCCCTGAATGATCTATTGGTATTAATTTGTCAAACTACATGGAAAAATGTTTCCACTTTTATTTGATAGAAATTTTGTAAAAAAGTGACATTTCAGCCTACATGCCCAAAATTAAACTTTTCAGTTGTTTCAATATTTTTACAAAAGTTGCATGCTAACTTTCTCTCTGACAGGTTTTCTGATTTTCTATTTGTGTTTGTGGTATCTAATGTAGATGTTTAACTCATTTTGAACACTAAACATACAAAAAGTAGATAAAATCAGAATAAGGCAAAAATGCTGCTTTAATGTCTTAGTCTAACGGTCAAAAACAATTGAAAAATGAGGTTCTATGCAACAAGTTGAATTCCTTTTAGCAGATTTCACTAAATCTATATCAAAAGCACTTATTACTGGTTGTTTGACCTTGTCTGTTTCACAGACTACCTTTATTTTCTTTTGTTTGATAGCTAGTGGTTAAAATATTGGCCTTTTAGGCTGAAATTTCATGCGGTTTAAAAGTAAAGTAAATAACTTTGCATCAGATCATACTGTCTAATATATAGTTAAAGTGACAGTCTTGTTACATCAGGCTCCATGTTTTATCATATCTGAGCAAAGATTTGAGCAAAAAAGCATATCTCCATCTCCCATATCATTTATATGCTTTTAATATGCAAATG
>JAASAO010002494.1:0-11981 GCA_017311375.1 Mytilus coruscus
TTTTAACAACAACTTCAAAAGTAGGGAGGGGTCATGATTTGTTTTGTCTGATTAGATGTTTTAAAGTTTTTAATGCTATTGATCAAATTATTTTCAAATATTTTTATAAGTTATGGGAAAAATGTGGATTCAAAATATTTTTGTTCACCTCCTATATTTTTTTTAATTAAATTGGGATCACCTATATATTTTTAGGGAAAACACAACCCTAATCCGTGCCTTTTGAAGTTAAATAATCGTTCCCTTATTCTGTGGTTTAACTTTCATTGTTCAGGAATGTTGAAAATAACTAAGGTGAAGTGAAATTGAAAACTAGATTTCCTAATCGGATCCTTGTTAAAAATTAAATATTTTATATATTTTTAATGTTTGCTTTTCCGACGGATATGATGAACAAATTAAAGTAAATAACAAACTGTTAAGACGATATATAGGTGTAACTTATTGGCCTTTTATCTTTAAATATGCGACGGTGTATTATTCTCTGGCCGGGCCTCAGGGAACATTCGGTGGCCGAGAACACAGTTATTTCGTAGTGCATTTCTTTTAGACAATAAATTCAAATTAAAAAATCGCACCTGCTCTATCTCAAAAGATTTTACAGTGTAGTGTACTACTATTGGGACAAATAATATCAAAATTATAGAAAAGTCTACCAAACTCAAAATATTGACAATTCTATGTTAAGGGGTCTAAAATTCAGTTTGACAGCTTCAGCTATACTAGTTTTGACCTTTTGAACTGGACAAATCACCACTTAACATAAAGATTCAGCACCCAAATTTTTTAACATGTAATTTCATCCCTTTTTAATATTTCGCATAAAATAAAAAAATAAATTTGGAAAGTGTATGAACAAAATTTGCAAGTTATACACTGTCCCACTAGGGACTATATTTGTAGACAACGAAAATCTAAGGACGATAACTGTGTCCTCGGACCTAATAGTATAGAAAGACTTGACCGATTCTAATAAAACTTTGCATGACCTAAAGGGTTATAAGATAGTTGGCAAATTTTCATGGCCATAGGTGTTTATCATAGAAAACTATTTTAATATTGAAATTTGGATGTTTAATTTTGACGTTTAAATCAAATAATTTCAACTATCAAGATTTGGGCTTTTAAAATTTAAATATTGCAAAAATTTTTTAAATGCTCTTAGATATAATATATTAATTGCAACTGAACACTCATTTGATTTATCAGATTTTTACAATTATTCAAAAACAAATTTATATGAGCCTGTGCCTGAAAATTGAGATTTTCGAATTAAGGGGCCTTACATTAACATGCATTTTTCCAACCAATTTGAAGTTTTGAGTTTTTTACCATAAATTATTCCTCCATATATGTTAAATGTACTTTAAATTGGAAGAAAAGTTACAAAAGCATACCACATGAGTATAAAATGGTCTTATGTCATGCAAGACTGAACATTATTTAGAGTCAATTTAGGCCGTGCACATATTTACATATAAAATGCATACAGAAGCTATAAGAAATGGAAATTTGTTCTTTTCTATTTTGCTAAGATGTCATGATACAAAGTCTAATTGCAAAAGGACTCTTGCATTCAACTTTTGCAGACGATGGCACAGTTTTTCACTTTTCAATGGAAAACTTGCATGTAGTTTTAGTCTTAACTGGCATATATTTGAACCCATGCTATCCTACAGAAGAAAATAAAGGTAGTATATGAAATGAATAAGGTGCACAGATCATTGTCAAGTGCTTTTTTAAGATTTAGTGAAATATTTATGATGGACTACAAATTTTATGTACAAAGCCTTTTTCACATACATCAAACAGGCCGTTCGACCAGTTCCTAATTACAACACATTTTACATTTTTCTGTGATAATCTACTTTTCTCATTCAGAGTTCACAAATGGTTAATAAATTTGAATTAATCATAGAAACACAAATATCAAAGCATAAAAAGCTGTCAGATAGAAAGTCAGCATGCCTCTTAGGCATAAAATAAACTGCTATAAAATGCTTATTTTAGCCGTATAATGCCAAAATGGGATATTTAACAGAATTTCTTTCAAATAAAGATTTAAATCCTTTACTTTTATTGAGTTTGACAAATTGAAAACAAACCATTCAGGGAAGTTGCCAAAGTACAGAATCTTGATTTCCTGAATTCATCTCTTAGGCCGAGAACACAGTTATTTCGTAGTGCATTTCTTTTAACAATAAATTCAAATTAAAAAATCCCCTCTATCTCAAAAGATTTTTACAGTGTAGTGTACTACTATTGGGACAAATAATATCAAAATTATAAAAAGTCTACCAGCTCTAACTCAAAATATTGACAATTCTATGTTAAGGGGTCTAAAATTCAGTTTGACAGCTTCATATACTAGTTTTGACCTTTTGAACTGGACCAAATCACCACTTAACATAAAGATTCAGCACCCAAATTTTTTAACATGTAATTTCTTTTTAATATTTCATGCATAAAATATAAAAAATAAATTTGGAAATGTATGAACAAAATTTGCAAGTTATACACTGTCCACACTAGGGACTATATTTGTGAAAACGAAAATCTAAGGACGATAACTTGTCCTCGGACCTAATAGTATAGAAAGACTTGGATTCTAATAAAACTTTGCATGACCTAAGCAGGAATTATAAGATAGTTGGCAAGTTTCATGGCCATAGGATTTTATCATAGAAACTATGGCTATTTTAATATTGAAATTTGGATGTTTAATTTTGACGTTTAAATCAAATAATTTCAACTATCAAGATTTGGGCTTTAAAATTTAAATATTGCAAAAATGGCTTTTAAATGCTCTTAGATATAATATATTAGGTATTAAAAGCAACTGAACACTCATTTGATTTATCAGATTTATTACAATTATTCAAAAGACAAATTTATATGAGCCTGTGCCTGAAAATTGAGATTTTCAATTAAGGGGCCTTACATTAAATGCATTTTTCCAACCAATTTGAAGTTTTTGAAGTTTTTTACCATAAATTATTCCTCCATATATGTTAAATGTACTTTAAATTGGAAGAAAAGTTACAAAAAATACCACATGAGTATAAAATGGTCTTATGTCATGCAAGACTGAACATTATTTAGAGTCAATTTAGGCCGTAGCACATATTTACATATAAAATGCATACAGAAGCTATAAGAAATGGAAATTTGTTACTTTTGCTCATTTCTTGCTAAGATGTCATGATACAAAAGTCTAATTGCAAAAGGACTCTTGCATTCAACTTTTTGCAGACAGTATGGTCTGATGCACAGTTTTTCCTTTTCAATGGAAAACTTGCATGTAGTTTTAGTCTTAACTGGTATATTTGAACCACATGCTATCCTACAAAGAAAATAAAGGTAGTATATGAAATGAATAAGGTGCACAGATCATTGTCAAGTGCTTTTTACAGATTTAGTGAAATATTTATGATGGACTACAAATTTTTGTACAAAGCTCTTCCATTTCACATACATCAAACAGGCCGTTCGACCAGTTCCTAATTACAAACATTTTCATTTTTCTGTGATAATCTACTTTTCTCTACATTCAGAGTTCACAAATGGTTAATAGAATTTGAATTAATCATAGAAACACAAATATCAAAGCATAAAAGCTGTCAGATAGAAAGTCAGCATGCCTCTTAGGCATAAAATGGAAACTGCTATAAAATGCTTATTTTAGCCGTATAATGCCAAAATGGGATATTTTAACAGAATTTCTTTCAAATAAAGATTTAAATCCTTTACTTTTATTGAGTTTGACAAATTGAAACCAGCAAACCATTCAGGAAGTTGCCAAAGCAGAATCTTGATTTTGAATTCATCTCTTAGGCCGAGAACACAGTTATTTCGTAGTGCATTTCTTTTGACAATAAATTCAAATTAAAAAATCGCACCTGCTCTATCTCAAAAATTTTTACAGTGTAGTGTACTACTATTGGGACAAATAATATCAAAATTATAGAAAAGTCTACCAGCTCTAACTCAAAATATTGACAATTCTATGTTAAGGGGGTCTAAAATTCAGTTTGACAGCTTCAGCTATACTAGTTTTTGACCTTTTTGAACTGGACCAAATCACCACTTAACATAAAGATTCAGCACCCAAATTTTTTTAACATGTAATTTCATCCCTTTACTTAATATTTCATGCATAAAATATAAAAAATAAATTTGGAAATGTTGAACAAAATTTGCAAGTTATACACTGTCCACTAGGGACTATATTTGTGAACAACGAAAATCTAAGGACGATAACTGTGTCCTCGGACCTAATAGTATAGAAAGACTTGACCGATTCTAATAAAACTTTGCATGACCTAAGCTTGGGAATTATAAGATAGTTGGCAAATTTCATGGCCATAGGATTTTATCATAGAAACTATGGCTATTTTAATATTGAAATTTGGATGTTTAATTTTGACGTTTAAATCAAATAATTTCAACTATCAAGATTTGGGCTTTTAAAATTTAAATATTGCAAAAAATTGCTTTTTAAATGCTCTTAGATATAATATATTAGGTATTAAAAGCAACTGAACACTCATTTGATTTATCAGATTTATTACAATTATTCAAAAGACAAATTTATATGAGCCTGTGCCTGAAAATTGAGATTTTCAATTAAGGGGAGCCTTACATTAAATGCATTTTTCCAACCAATTTGAAGTTTTGAATTTTTTACCATAAATTATTCCTCCATATATGTTAAATGTACTTTAAATTGGAAGAAAAGTTACAAAAAACCACATGAGTATAAAATGGTCTTATGTCATGCAAGACTGAACAATTTAGAGTCAATTTAGGCCGTGCACATATTTACATATAAAATGCATACAGAAGCTATAAGAAATGGAAATTTTTACTTTTTGCTCATTTCTATGCTAAGATGTCATGATACAAAAGTCTAATTGCAAAAGGACTCTTGCATTCAACTTTTTGCAGACAGTATGGTCTGATGCACAGTTTTTCACTTTTCAATGGAAAACTTGCATGTAGTTTTAGTCTTAACTGGCATATATTTGAACCACATGCTATCCTAAAAGAAAATAAAGGTAGTATATGAAATGAATAAGGTGCACAGATCATTGTCAAGTGCTTTTTTACAGATTTAGTGAAATATTTATGATGGACTACAAATTTTATGTACAAAGCTCTTCACATTTCACATACATCAAACAGGCCGTTCGACCAGTTCCTAATTACAACAATTTTTGCCATTTTTCTGTGATAATCTACTTTTTCTACATTCAGAGTTCACAAATGGTTAATAGAATTTGAATTAATCATAGAAACACAAATATCAAAGCATAAAAAGCTGTCAGATAGAAAGTCAGCATGCCTCTTAGGCATAAAAATGGAAACTGCTATAAAATGCTTATTTTAGCCGTATAATGCCAAAATGGGATATTTTAACAGAATTTCTTTCAAATAAAGATTTAAATCCTTTACTTTTATTGAGTTTGACAAATTGAAACCAGCAAACCATTCAGGGAAGTTGCCAAAGTACAGAATCTTGATTTCCTGAATTCATCTCTTAGGCCGAGAACACAGTTATTTCGTAGTGCATTTCTTTTAGACAATAAATTCAAATTAAAAAATCGCACCTGCTCTATCTCAAAAGATTTTACAGTGTAGTGTTACTATTGGGAAAATAATATCAAAATTATAGAAAAGTCTACCAGCTCTAACTCAAAATATTGACAATTCTATGTTAAGGGGTCTAAAATTCAGTTTGACAGCTTCAGCTATACTAGTTTTGACCTTTTGAACTGGACCAAATCACCACTTAACATAAAATTCAGCACCCAAATTTTTTAACATGTAATTTCATCCCTTTACTTAATATTTCATGCATAAAATATAAAAAATAAATTTGGAAAGTGTATGAACAAAATTTGCAAGTTATACACTGTCCACAAGGGACTATATTTGTAGACAACGAAAATCTAAGGACGATAACTGTGTCCTCGGACCTAATAGTATAGAAAGACTTGACCGATTCTAATAAAACTTTTGACCTAAGCAGGAATTATAAGATAGTTGGCAAGTTTCATGGCCATAGGATGTTTATCATAGAAACTATGGCTATTTTAATATTGAAATTTGGATGTTTAATTTTGACGTTTAAATCAAATAATTTCAACTATCAAGATTTGGGCTTTAAAATTTAAATATTGCAAAAATGGCTTTTAAATGCTCTTAGATATAATATATTAGGTATTAAAAGCAACTGAACACTCATTTGATTTATCAGATTTATTACAATTATTCAAAAACAAATTTTATGAGCCTGTGCCTGAAAATTGAGATTTTCGAATTAAGGGGGAACAAATGCATTTTTCCAACCAATTTGAAGTTTTTGAAGTTTTTACCATAAATTATTCCTCCATATATGTTAAATGTACTTTAAATTGGAAGAAAAGTTACAAAAGCATACCCATGAGTATAAAATGGTCTTATGTCATGCAAACTGAACATTATTTAGAGTCAATTTAGGCCGTAGCCATATTTACATATAAAATGCATACAGAAGCTATAAGTGGAAATTTGTTACTTTTGCTCATTTCTATGCTAAGATGTCATGATACAAAGTCTAATTGCAAAGGACTCTTGCATTCAACTTTTTGCAGACAGTATGGTCTGATGCACAGTTTTTCACTTTTCAATGGAAAACTTGCATGTAGTTTTAGTCTTAACTGGCATATATTTGAACCCATGCTATCCTACAGAAGAAAATAAAGGTAGTATATGAAATGAATAAGGTGCACAGATCATTGTCAAGTGCTTTTTTAAGATTTAGTGAAATATTTATGATGGACTACAAATTTTATGTACAAAGCTTTCATTTCACATACATCAAACAGGCCGTTCGACCAGTTCCTAATTACAACACATTTGCACATTTTTCTGTGATAATCTACTTTTTCTACATTCAGAGTTCACAAATGGTTAATAAATTTGAATTAATCATAGAAACACAAATATCAAAGCATAAAAAGCTGTCAGATAGAAAGTCAGCATGCCTCTTAGGCATAAAAATGGAAACCTATAAAATGCTTATTTTAGCCGTATAATGCCAAAATGGGAATTTTAACAGAATTTCTTTCAAATAAAGATTTAAATCCTTTACTTTTATTGAGTTTGACAAATTGAAACCAGCAAACCATTCAGGAAGTTGCCAAAGTACAGAATCTTGATTTCCTGAATTCATCTCTTAGGCCGAGAACACAGTTATTTCGTAGTGCATTTCTTTTAGACAATAAATTCAAATTAAAAAATCCACCCTCTATCTCAAAAGATTTTTACAGTGTGTGTTACTATTGGGACAAATATATCAAAATTATAGAAAAGTCTACCAGCTCTAACTCAAAATATTGACAATTCTATGTTAAGGGGTCTAAAATTCAGTTTGACAGCTTCAGCTATACTAGTTTTGACCTTTTGAACTGGACCAAATCACCACTTAACATAAAGATTCCAAAATTTTTTAACATGTAATTTCATCCCTTTACTTAATATTTCATGCATAAAATATAAAAAATAAATTTGGAAAGTGTATGAAAAAATTTGCAAGTTATACACTGTCCACACTAGGGACTATATTTGTAGACAACGAAAATCTAAGGACGATAACTGTGTCCTCGGACCTTAGTATAGAAAGACTTGACCGATTCTAATAAAACTTTGCATGACCTAAGCTTAGGAATTATAAGATAGTTGGCAAAGTTTCATGGCCATAGGATTTTATCATAGAAACTATGGCTATTTTAATATTGAAATTTGGATGTTTTTTTGACGTTTAAATCAAATAATTTCAACTATCAAGATTTGGGCTTTTAAAATTTAAATATTAAAATTTTTAAATGCTCTTAGATATAATATATTAGGTATTAAAAGCAACTGAACACTCATTTGATTTATCAGATTTATTACAATTATTCAAAGACAAATTTATATGAGCCTTGCCTGAAAATTGAGATTTTCAAATTAAGGGGCCCATTAACATTTTTCCAACCAATTTGAAGTTTTTGAAGTTTTTACCATAAATTATTCCTCCATATATGTTAAATGTACTTTAAATTGGAAAAGTTACAAAAGCATACCACATGGATAAAATTTTATGTCATGCAAGACTGAACATTATTTAGAGTCAATTTAAACATATTTACATATAAAATGCATACAAAGCTATAAGAAATGGAAATTTGTTACTTTTGCTCATTTCTTGCTAAGATGTCATGATACAAAAGTCTAATTGCAAAGGACTCTTGCATTCAACTTTTGCAGACAGTATGGTCTGATGCACAGTTTTTCACTTTTCAATGGAAAACTTGCATGTAGTTTTAGTCTTAACTGGCATATTTGAACCATGCTATCCTACAGAAGAAAATAAAGGTAGTATATGAAATGGATAAGGTGCCAGATCATTGTCAAGTGCTTTTTAAGATTTAGTGAAATATTTATGATGGACTACAAATTTTATGTACAAAGCTCTTCCATTTCACATACATCAAACAGGCCGTTCGACCAGTTCCTAATTACCAATTTTTGCCATTTTTTCTGTGAAATTACTTTTTCTACATTCAGAGTTCACAAATGGTTAATAAATTTGAATTAATCATAGAAACACAAATATCAAAGCATAAAAGCTGTCAGATAGAAAGTCAGCATGCCTCTTAGGCATAAAATTGAAACTGCTATAAAATGCTTATTTTGGTATAATGCCAAAATGGGATATTTTAACAGAATTTCTTTCAAATAAAGATTTAAATCCTTTTTTTAGGTTTGACAAATTGAAACCAGCAAACCATTCAGGAAGTTGCCAAAGTACAGAATCTTGATTTCCTGAATTCATCTCTTAGGCCGAGAACACAATTTCGTAGTGCATTTCTTTTAGACAATAAATTCAAATTAAAAATCGCACCTGCTCTATCTCAAAAGATTTTTACAGTGTAGTGTACTACTATTGGGAAAATAATATCAAAATTATAGAAAAGTCTACCAGCTCTAACTCAAAATATTGACAATTCTATGTTAAGGGGTCTAAAATTCAGTTTGACAGCTTCAGCTATACTAGTTTTTGACCTTTTGAACTGGACCAAATCCCACTTAACATAAAGATTCAGCACCCAAATTTTTTAACATGTAATTTCATCCCTTTACTTAATATTTCATGCATAAAATATAAAGAAATAAATTTGGAAAGTGTATGAACAAAATTTGCAAGTTATACACTGTCCCACTAGGGACTATATTTGTGAAACGAAAATCTAAGGACGATAACTGTGTCCTCCCTAATAGTATAGAAAGACTTGACCGATTCTAATAAAACTTTGCATGACCTAAAGGGGAATTATAAGATAGTTGGCAAAGTTTCATGGCCATAGGATGTTTATCATAGAAACTATGGCTATTTTAATAAAATTTGGATGTTTAATTTTGACGTTTAAATCAAATAATTTCAACTATCAAGATTTGGGCTTTAAAATTTAAATATTGCAAAAATTGCTTTTAAATGCTCTTTATAATATATTAGGTATTAAAAGCAACTGAACACTCATTTGATTTATCAGATTTATTACAATTATTCAAAACAAATTTTATGAGCCTGTGCCTGAAAATTGAGATTTTCGAATTAAGGGGCCTTACATTAACATGCATTTTTCCAACCAATTTGAAGTTTTGAAGTTTTTACCATAAATTATTCCTCCAATATGTTAAATGTACTTTAAATTGGGAAAAGTTACAAAAGCATACCACATGAGTATAAAATGGTCTTATGTCATGCAAGTGAACATTATTTAGAGTCAATTTAGGCCGTAGCACATATTTACATATAAAATGCATACAGAAGCTATAAGAAATGGAAATTTGTTACTTTTGCTCATTTCTATGCTAAGATGTCATGATACAAAGTCTAATTGCAAAAGGACTCTTTTCAACTTTTCAGACAGTATGGTCTGATGCACAGTTTTCACTTTTCAATGGAAAACTTGCATGTTTTTAGTCTTAACTGGCATATATTTGAACCACATGCTATCCTACAGAAGAAAATAAGGTAGTATATGAAATGAATAAGGTAAGATCATTGTCAAGTGCTTTTTACAGATTTAGTGAAATATTTATGATGGACTACAAATTTTATGTACAAAGCTCTTCACATTTCACATACATCAAACAGGCCTTGACCAGTTCCTAATTACAAACATTTTGCCATTTTTTGTGATAATCTACTTTTCTCTACATTCAGAGTTCACAAATGGTTAATAAATTTGAATTAATCATAGAAACACAAATATCAAAGCATAAAAAGCTGTCAGATAGAAAGTCAGCATGCCTCTTAGGCATAAAAATGGAAACTGCTATAAAATGCTTATTTTAGCCGTATAATGCCAAAATGGGATATTTTAACAGAATTTCTTTCAAATAAAGATTTAAATCCTTTACTTTTATTGAGTTTGACAAATTGAAACCAGCAAACCATTCAGGGAAGTTGCCAAAGTACAGAATCTTGATTTCCTGAATTCATCTCTTAGGAGAACACAGTTATTTGTAGTGCATTTCTTTTGACAATAAATTCAAATTAAAAAATCGCACCTGCTCTATCTCAAAAGATTTTTACAGTGTAGTGTACTACTATTGGGACAAATAATATCAAAATTATAGAAAAGTCTAAGCTCTAACTCAAAATATTGACAATTCTATGTTAAGGGGTCTAAAATTCAGTTTGACAGCTTCAGCATACTAGTTTTGACCTTTTGAACTGGACAAATCACCACTTAACATAAAGATTCAGCACCCAAATTTTTAACATTAATTTCATCCCTTTATAATATTTCATGCATAAAATATAAAGAAATAAATTTGGAAAGTGTATGAACAAAATTTAAGTTATACACTGTCCACACTAGGGACTATATTTGTGACAACGAAAATCTAAGGACGATAACTGTGTCCTCGGACCTAATAGTATAGAAAGACTTGACCGATTCTAATAAAACTTTGCATGACCTAAGCAGGGAATTATAAGATAGTTGGCAAGTTTCATGGCCATAGGATGTTTATCATAGAAACTATGGCTATTTTAATATTGAAATTTGGATGTTTAATTTTGACGTTTAAATCAAATAATTTCAACTATCAAGATTTGGGCTTTAAAATTTAAATATTGCAAAAATGCTTTTAAATGCTCTTAGATATAATATATTAGGTATTAAAAGCAACTGAACACTCATTTGATTTATCAGATTTATTACAATTATTCAAAGACAAATTTATATGAGCCTGTGCCTGAAAATTGAGATTTTCGAATTAAGGGCCTTACATTTGCATTTTTCCAACCAATTTGAAGTTTTGAAGTTTTTTACCATAAATTATTCCTCCATATATGTTAAATGCTTTAAATTGGAAGAAAAGTTACAAAAGCATACCACATTATAAAATGGTCTTATGTCATGCAAGACTGAACATTATTTAGAGTCAATTTAGGCCGTAAATATTTACATATAAAATGCATACAGAAGCTATAAAAATGGAAATTTGTTTTTTGCTCATTTCTATGCTAAGATGTCATGATACAAAGTCTAATTGCAAAAGGACTCTTGCATTCAACTTTTTTGCAGACAGTATGGTCTGATGCATTTTTCACTTTTCAATGGAAAACTTGCATGTAGTTTTAGTCTTAACTGGCATATATTTGAACCCATTATTGAAGAAAATAAAGGGTATATGAAATGGGTGCACAGATCATTTCAAGTGCTTTTTTTACAGATTTAGGAAATATTTATGATGGACTACAAATTTTTGTACAAAGCTCTTCATTTCACATACATCAAACAGGGGACCAGTTCCTAATTACAACACATTTTGCACATTTTTCTGTGATAATCTACTTTTTCTCCAAGTTCACAAATGGTTAATAAATTTGAATTAATCATAGAAACACAAATATCAAAGCATAAAAGCTGTCAGATAGA
>JAASAO010004248.1:0-14782 GCA_017311375.1 Mytilus coruscus
TTCACGAGAACTGATGGATTCGTATGATCAACTCTTAAGTTGGCAATTGCAAAATACGTGTTTCTACCCTTCCTATGCCTATTAAGTACAGCAAAAAATATCTCAGTTTAAAAATTACATTACATTGGCTTAAAAACGTTAGGAGAACGTGTACTCATTGGATTTTCTACAAGGCTGTTGTGTGTATAAAACTCAGCAAAGATACCTGGTTATAATATTATGTTATGTTGATGAGTTTAAAATTGCTTTTGCTTTTTGCTCAGGTTGACCTGCTTTTGATAGAATTGCAGTCTTTGGATTCAGTGTAAATTAAGTCCGGACTTTTGTTTTATTAATATTGTAGACATTGAAATATTTCTAACTGTACATGTAGCTGCGTACTTATGAATATTATTTTGAGTTTTTGCTTTTTTCGATTGATTACATTTTTTTTTATTAGAGTACGGTTTTAGAAAGTGTTGTTTTTTGTAAATGAATAAAAGAAAACTCCAATAAATGTTATAAAGAATAGCCATTTGTCGTAAAAATACTCTTCTAAGTTTTGAATTAATAAATTTGGGTGTTTTTTGTCTCCATACAAATCAGTCAACTGTCTTTTAAATTTACATACGATGTGTAAAAAGATTGTGACCTCTGTGAAAAAGTAGTTTGATTTTTAAACAATGCTTGATTTCTTCACTTTTTCTTGGCAAGTTTTATCCTTTAATTTACCCAACCTACGGTTAACTATTTATTTATGATCACTTAAAAAGAAACCTTAAATTTATTTAAACATGGTAGTGTATGATTGGTAAACGTTTATAGACGTACACTTAATTCAAAATAGAAGCACTTGACATGTTATGCATTATTCGACTGGGATAACCAGTGAAACTGTAAGTGTCTCCAAGGATGTAGACCCATTGAAGAAAGGTTAAGGACATTCTATTTGCATGTTTAAATTCATAACTGTCAACAACAAAAAATGTATCACAAAATATAAAATTTATCTAAAATAATACAACACTTATGTTTGCACCGTTGCTACCAATGTCTTAAATTTTAAAATACCGATTTGAAGTCAGGAAGTTTCAAAACTCAAGATGGTGAGAGAAGAACAATCAAAATCCCCTAAATCGATCTTATTATTTGCGAACAGAACTGTGTACAAATATTGATGAAAAAAACTGAATTATTTAAAAAAAAAATTATGGTCTTCCTGCTACCCATTATCTTCTTCTTTTATCAATACTTCGTGTACCTCTTCCATTGCAAGAACAGACAATTCCCCTGATTTTACACAGGAATAATAAATGTATTTTATTGAATTTCAAACTGTTAAAGGTAAATATACAACTTGTAAGAACTCGACACTCGACAAGATATTCCGTTATAATACTTTCTGTCAATTTTATTAGCAGAACGTAGAGGAATTAATTTCACCCGTTGGATTATTTTTTATAAAGTAAACAAGATATTTTATTGTGTGTCTTTTTATGCTGTAAAGTTACATCACTGTTTCAGGTTAAGGTGATGGGTGGCGCCTGTAAAAACATTTAAACCCGCTGCATTTGTATGCACCTGTCCTAAGTCAGGAGCCTGTTGTTCAGTGGTTGTCGTTTGTTGGTGTGGTTCATAAGTGTTTCTCGTTTCTCGTTTCTCTTTTTTTATATAGATTATACATTGTGATTTGGATGGGTAGTTGTCTCATTGGCACTCATGCCACATCTTCTTATTTAAAGATACAAAAGGGGTCCTTGTGTTCAATTGAAGTTAGGTACAACTACGGTACTGTAAAAGTCATATCCGTGAAATTATGTGTTATGAATGGACGGATATGTTGTCTATTCATATAAGAAATAAGACTCTAATGCGATTCACGTATACGGAAGTATGAAATAGACATATAAGATACAAAGTACTCTTACTTGTCCTAAGACCAATAAAATTATTATGACATCCCAAGCCTAAGGTTTGGCTTTGCTTATTGTTTTCTGTTTACTCATCATGTGAATAAACAAAATAAACAAATGCACTAGAAATCCTTAGTTTAAATGCGATTTCAAGTACTTTGACAAAACTTCTAACACGGCCATTGATTAATAGATTATTAATTTTCTAGTAACAGTAAACATATTCCTTTATTAACAAATTTTACTGTCAAACCAAGATCTCCGTACCAAAGACATAATATATCACGGTTTTTTCCCGTTAATCGTTTTGTTTTTTTCGATTTCTGTGTTAGATAAAGAAAACTACATTTTGGACTTCTGAAATTTAAAGCAAAGAGAGAAGTTCTTGTTTCCTGTTGATATTTTATTTTGAAGGCGGCAATGTCCGAAGCTTTTAAGTGACAACTTTGAATTTCAAACGTTATCTGCATACAACTGGGAAGACAAAAAAAAAAATAAAATTAAGAAGACAAGCAAATATTGCATGAGTTTTTGTTAAAAGTATAATAAAAAGTTACATTTTTGCACTTTTATATTACATAAAGTTAACTGATTTTTCAACTGATTTGTATAGTGTTTTCTTATGTTGTACTATTACCCAACTGTCCCAGGTTAGGGGGATAATTTGGCGCCAGAAAACTTTTTTAACCTCGCTACATTCTATTCTGTATGTGGCTGTCCCAAATCAGAAGCCTGCAAATCAGTGGTTGCCATTTGTTGCTGTATATCATATTTAGTTTTGTTCATTGTTTTCTAATAAATAAGGCCGTTAGTTTTCTCGTTTGAACTGTTTTACACTTATCATTTCGGGGCCTTTTATAGCTAACAATGCAGTATGGGTTTTTCTCATTGTTGAAGGACGTACGATGACATATACTTGTTAACTTCTATGTCATTTGGTATATGGTGGAGAGTTGTTTCATTGGCAAACATCTTCTTATTTTCATAAATGTTCTATAAGAAAATCGTGGTTAGTGGTAAAAGCACTGGAAATATTCCAATATGTTCTCTTCTCTTTGTGTGTATGTTTAAATATTGGTATGCTATAGCAATGAAGTTGGCGAACATGTGATCAAGGTTTAAAACTTAAATAAAAATTTCTGACCTTCATTTTCCTTATGATTAGGTTTTAAAAAGCGCTTTTGGGTAAGCAAAGCTAGCTTTCTTTCTAAAATCATATAAACATTAATAGTTTATCATAGTTATGTTGCTGCAATGAATACAAATATTATCCAATCAGAAAATGTGAAAGGAAGGTTCAGAGATTATCGTTACATAACTAAATACATCGAAACAGGCCATCCACAATCAACAATATTACTGTATAAAATATGAATGAAACTAGCTTAAAGTGTAATAAGGTTAATTTGCTACAAATATGTGTTAAAGGTGTAGAATAGATATAAAGTAGTAATCTATAATTTGATAAAATAGGATGATATACAAAAGTGGTTCATGCTCATGATCAAAATGCAAGGGTAAAACGTCTTTATAAAAAATATTATATGCAAAGGGAAGTAACTGCTATTGTTCTAAATTGGCTCTCAGGCATTGTTTTGTATGCTCGTTCAATTATCGCTACGAAAAAGCTTTGTAATTGATGATTTACAATACATATTAATATATTTTATTAGCTCTTAAATGATATATATTTAATTATATCAGCTATTAAGCGTCCCGAGTTTCAAAACATTGTAAATGAATTAAACAAAGATCAGCTTTCCGTCGAGCAGGATCTGATTATCCTTCGGAGCACCTGATATTACTCTCGAGTTTTGTTGGAGCTCGTGTTGCTCAGTCTTTAGTTTTGTATGTAGTGTTTTGTTTTAATGTCTTTTCGTCGTTTTTGTTTTTTGCCATAGCGTTTTCCTCTTCGACTGGATAATTTTTAATGATCTTTTGATATCTTCCGCTTTTTTTTCAATACTTAAAACCAATAACAAAACGAAAGAACAAACACACAAAAATACCAAATAAGCTTTGTAATAATATAAGTGCTGGCAGTATAAACATATTCAAAGATATTCATGATGAGCATTATGTGAAATCATACTAGTGGCACAGCACCTATGATGATAGTTTCATTACATTAGCGTATGCCGAATACTTTACTTCTATTAGTGAATGTTCGCCTTACATTATTTAGGAGCATAGGTGGCCGAGTTTTCTAAGTTTGTGACATTCCGTTTTTAATTTCCATTGGAGTTCTGTATGTTTGATATTTTACTTTTTTCTAAGTAGTTCATCTACATTTCTTTTGTTTTGTATCTTAGCGATAGTCTGTAAACATTGAGGTTGTGAGTTCGAACCCTGCACATTCCAGGTTCATCGACACCAATCTTAATTGACTGAGATGTCATCTTTCTTGCCGAATATCGGCGGTTCTCTCGGGGGACTCCGGCTTATTCCATAATTAAAAACTGGTCGCCATGATATAGCCAATATCCTGAAAGTAGCGTTAAAGACCAACAATTAGTTATCAGTCCATTAATTATACATGTAATACGGATTTTAAAAAGCCGTAAATAAATTTGATCATATTCTGCAAGGTAGTCATAACGAAACACTCCCGTTTATTTGCTTTAGTTTAGAAATTTTGCAATCTTTTGACTTTACAAGCAATTGTTTTTTTTCAATTTGTCATTGTAAGTACATGAACAAAAGTATCCTTTATTTTATGACCTTTTCAAAACTGTCATTCTCTGAAAATATTATTTTCTTCAAAAAGCAGCAAAACTAACATTATATTCAATTTAAATATTTTAAAGAATTGAGTGAATTGTCCAATATTCAATTGATGAAAGAGCATTAAATTTTATAACATATATCTTATACGATAGGTGAATAGCTAATATTGTATAGTGTTTATTCTTTTTCTCGTATAAATATAGCTAAATTATAAATCTTTAAGGAAAACTATTTGAAAAAAAAACAACTTCAGAATACAAGACTTATTTGTGGAATTTGAACTAAAATCAAATCAAATTATCTTGTTTTTTAAAATCAATGATCAGTATAATTGTTTTTGAAAAATTTGATATATTTTCTAATCTCTAGTGATTCACGGGCGCCTTCGAATTTAAAGCAATTGGTAGCAAAAAGACCATAAATTTGTAAAATTATTCAGATTTTCATCAATATTTGTACACAATTCTGTTCACAAAATATAAGACAAATTAAGGGGCATAATGAATGTTCTTCTTTTACCAAAAAAATTTAAGAGTTCCAGAACTTCAAATTGGTATTTAAAAATGCTGGATATTGGTTTTAAAGGTGCAAACATAAGTGTTGTAATATTCTAGAATTTTTGGGATACGTTTTTATATCATTGACAGATATGAATTAAAACATGCTAATAGAATGTCCTTAAACTTTTTGTCAATAGATCAACATCCTTGGCCGCACTTACAGTTCCGATGGGGATCACAATCAAATAATACAAAAAATGTCAAGAGCTTCCACTTTTGAATTAAAAGTTTATCAATCAAAAATATAAAATTTTCTTTCAAATAATCATCGAAAAAAGTAGCTAACCGTAGTTTGGGAATATTGAAGGAAATGAATTAGCAACCAAGAAATATTGTGTTGAGAAGAAAATGAAACACTGTTTTTAAACAAACAACCTTTTTCTCAGAGAGCACACTGAATAATATTTTGATACGTTGTATGAATACATTATAAGAAAGTTAGATAACTGAATTGGTTGTGCGACAAGAAGTATCTTTAGGAGAGGAGTTTTTCGACAATTCTTTTATAATATTTGTTGAAGTTTTTTGTATTAATTATACAAAATTTTAACATCCTAAACCGTATTTCTTTTTTTTAAACCAACTTTTATTGCACTAATAGTTGTAAACACTGTCCCTTAGCGCTACAACAATGACGCTAAGGTTCCTCCCTGTGTTGTTAATACTGGTTCTCTGTAACTATTTAAAGTTTTATATAGGGAGTGTGGCACGCATGGTCATGGATTTTCTTCAAACTTCACACACTTACTAGTCTTGATGAAACAAACAAAAAATGGCAAAATTTTGGTTGCTAAGCATATCGGTTGCCATAGCAACCGATGGCCAGTTTTACCTCTTCTGGATATCTATGATTTTAAGCTGAAAATGGCTATTTTCAACATAATTTTTCATAATAAATGATTAAAAGAAAGAATATTTTTTTATGATTTTATTAAATATATGCATTTTATTAATGTAATTTTATAACTGATATTTTCATATTCATTTTCAATCATAATCACATATACCTCCTTTTTATGTGGTTTGCATTAGGTAAAACATACCCTTTTGAGGTCATTTTTGAATGCTCACCATATTTTTTTGCGGACACCTGAGTTAAAGTCAACCATCAATTCATAAATACCATAGTCTTATCTTATCAATGATGCGAAAAAGTAATGGGGAAGTATGTCTCATTTTTTTGTTACCATGGATACAAAATGCTTAGTTTTCATTTTTTCAGAAAAAAAAATTTTGAAAATTTTTGAAAAAAAAATGTTTTAAAACCTAATTCTGCAGTCAGAAAAAAATAAATAAATATACAATTTGTAGAAATGATTGTAATCAAAATTTGAAAGATATTCACACATAACGGTATTATAGTTTTAACTGTGTTGCTATGGAAACAATTTCATGATGATACACAAGTTTAAAACAATTTCGAAAAAGTTTCAGCTAGTTTCTTAAATGTGCACAAAAGTAGGAAAACGAAAACACTTATTAAGTTTCACTGTATACACACATGTGTATATATAAATAATTTTGCTGGTATAGTATATCGATAATGGTGTTACCACTTGAATGAAACAAATACAATTTCTCTAATCTGGATAAAAGTGCTGATTATGAAGAAATTTCAGTCTGTTTTCATGATCATGAAAAATGTACAAGAAAAACAATGACTAAATCTAGAAAAAACAAATAAAATCATTTAAAAAATTATATATTCAATTATGCAATATTTGCCATTGAATGTGTTGCTATGGAAACAAGCAGTCCATTTGCAAAAATACTGATAAGTTCTTATTTTTACAAATTCGTTTAATGAACTTCGATACATATAGCAAAGAGTGTATACAATTTTGTAAAAAAGAAATGATCGATTAGTTGTGGTTTGCTTTATGTCCAGTGTCAAACATCTTATGCATATTTCAGAAGAGAACAAAATCAATAAATTTAATAGGAACATTGTAGGTCCTGTGCTAGTCTACTGACCAAAAATTAATTAAAGTCAATAATTTGATCCTCTAAATAAATGATAATTGACCATCTAACCTTTCTATAAAGGAAAAAATACCTTTATTATGAGCTGTTTATTTTTCTTATTAATTCTTAAACTCAATGTTGAAATGGCAAAGCATGTATACATGTAGCTATACGTTTTGAATAATATTGTATTATTGGATGATGAGTATCTACATGAAGATCATTTTTATAAAAGTTATACAAAATCAAAAAAATCAAAAAGGTCCTTCGATAGGTGTAAGCTGGGATGAAGGCAGACAATTTGAAATATCACTAGAAATCGGGATCAATTGGACAAGGACAGAAATGTCAATAGATCAACTAGGGAGCCCCTAAAAAAAAGGGCGTAACAAGCAAGGGCGGGTACGGTCGGCCGTCGACCCGATGGTCCCTGCTATTCATTCGACACATTTCTTGTTTGACATTCTGGCCGGGGAGGAATTTTCGAGATTTTCCAAAAAGTTCCGTTTCCCTAAGAGGACCCACGGAAAATCGGTCAGCGGGTGACTGCTGGTCTTACAACGAGCAGCAGGGGAAAAATATACCATCTAGACAATTGTCATATCAGGGGTACCACTGACTGCCTTAAGAGATGCCCGCTACATTCATGCTTCAGTGATTCCATATGTAATCAACCAAATGTTTCCAATGAAAGGAGGGGGCGGGCCCTCATGGCCCCCTGGATCCGCTTTTGGTAGCACTATATTTACATTAGTAAAAGGCATTGGATTATTGAAATTTGAGAAAATAACAGTAATCTTTATGGATTTTTAGCAGCAAATTAAAATAATATTGACAATATGATAACTCTTTACACAGGGTAACTTTAAAAGAATTATATGCATGTACATATAATTTGATTTCCACTGAAAGTCCATTACAGAAAGATGTTTCTCAAAATTAGTATATAATTGTATTTCTTTAAACAAAAAAAATTTAGATTTTACTTTGAAGCAGAAGTCTATGTTTATAATATATTATTCATGTGACTTTTTGTCCGCAACTTTTTGTCTGTGACTTTTTGTCTGTGACTTTCTGTCCTACATTCTGACCATTATCATGACCAGGAAAAATGACTTTATACCTATTTAAATGTAATAGACTTTGCATCAAATTTATAGAAACACTTAGATTGAACCATTAATTTTATCAAATAAGAAAATATAAAATGCTTTACAAACTTTCGGGAACATTTAAAACTAAGACAAGGCTCTGGTAACCCTCAAGTTAAGTCCGCGAATATGTTTACTTATATTTTATGAAAATATTTTAAACTACAAAGATATCGTGCATGCAGGGGCTCGGGCATACCTCAAGTAGTCTGCGAAATGTGTATTTGTTTTTAGGAAAATATTAAAAACTGCCAAGACATCCTGCACAAGGCTCGCGCATGCCTTAAGTAGTACGTTGAAATAACTATTTACTGTTAGAAAATATTAAAAAACAAACTATATTGGATTTATTAACTTACATGTATGTATGGCCTACTTCAAACACACCTTTTGAGTTACTTTATATTTGTGATCAAACGTGTCAAATTATAACCGGTAATATACAACATAATTTACAACACAGTTAAATACAATATACTACTCAATACCATAAAAAGTTTAAATAATTTGGTGCTCGTCATAGTACCCTAAACTGTTTTTCCCAGTTTTTTACCATTCAATCTTAATTCTATTTTTTTTATAAATTTAAAGAAAATCCAATAAGATATAAATAAGTATTAGGTAGTACAACGACCAGGACACAGTCAACGTTGGTCAGGTCAAGTTTTTTTTTTACCAAAAACATATATTTTTCCTGGTTTTTTTAATAATATAAAATAACACAGAAATTTTCATCGGTCAGGTCATTACTTGCTATTGTTGGTCAGGTTATTGTCAACGTTAGAAAGGTCACGTTATCTGAATATTTTATATTTTTTCTATATTTTTTTATTAATTTATATATTAAATGATTAAACTTTATTATATTTCAAATTCAACATAAACTCTTTAAGAAATAACAAAAGTTTATTAGCATTTTCATTTGGTCCTGGCATTGTCAGCGTTGGTCAGGTCACGTTTAATGAAGATTTAAAAAAGTTTTCTATATTTTTTTTCTCTTATAATTATGTATTGAATGGTCTAAATTTATAACAATTCAAATTTGACAAAAATCCTTTGAGAAATAAAAAAGTTATTAGCGTTTTCGTTTTGGTCCAGTCATTAGTGTAACCCTCAAAGGAAGATAATTCGTATTGTGAGGAAAATTGCACAATGATCATTTTTTAGAAATTAATTTCGCATGTTTCTACGTAGATTCCCCATAACTTTTTTTGAATTTTGACTAAAACAAGAATGAAATTAATTGTTTTTGTGTTTCTTTTTAATAGATGTAGCCGCATAATTTCACAACACTACACCAAATATTGTATTTTTCTCAAAATCCCAACTTTCTCTGCTGTTACCATGGTAACCAACCAATATATATATCGGTTGACATTATTTTTCTGACTAGTCTAATAGGATCTACATATCAGCCAATTTTCAGAAAGATCGGTGACTATGTGTGCCGAAAAAGTTTAAGTGGTTACAGAGAATGAGTATTAATTTGTTTTGAAACCAGGGGATTCAATTAGCAAAAATATCATACATTAATATTTTGTGTTAGTTGCATTTTACAAAGTATTTCTACGAGCACATATACATATACATATTTGATGACACTTAAACAATCAAAGGAGAAAAATAAATTTTGTCAGTCATTTGTTTTGATAATAAATTCGAGTTTCTATACCGAAAGTTGAATTAATCGAACAAGTGTGATTGACCACATGGCTTGAAAAATAATTTCATGAAATGTAAGTAGCTATTGCATTTATAATGATTGTCTTTTCAATATTATCTCATTATTTAAAGAATTCGGACACAAGAGAAATTTGTAAATGTGTTAACATAATATGATCGAATATTTCTGATACGTACATAAATGAAATCAAAGAAGGAGCTATTGATTCCTCTTTGATTGATTTATTGATTGATTGTTAATTGCTTAAATACTTTAGCAAATATTTATAGTATAATTCTCATAAAAGATAAAGATCAAAATTCTAATATTTTCCTTTGAAATTATATCTGGATGATATAAAATTTGTGTTTCAATTTCCTTTTTAAGATTGACAACATACTCACAAATCTAGTTCTCTTATCTGATAAATATAAAACATTTATAAATCATCAAAACAAATCAGTATTCAAATATGACTAAGTCTGTTAAATTCTATATTTTCAATTTTATATCCAAGTACAAGATTTTTAAGACAGAAGACATGTTTATCAATATTGAAATACATAAATATGTTGTAAATTTTTGACCAATAAGTTTTAACCCATTTGCATACAAAGAAAACATGGTTATAGTTAACACATTTGAAACAAATCTCACAGTTTGGATTATTAAATACAAAAACTCAATATAATATTGATAAGTACACAGCTACATATGTACAGTAACATAGTTCAATATCTACAATAAAACAAAAGTCCGGACTAATAATTTTACACTCAATTCTAAGGCCGAAATTCTATCAAAAAGCAGTCAACAAGAACGAAACACAAAATATATTTCTAACTCATCAACGTAACGCTTTTAATATAAACCTGTTATCTTTGGTGAACTTTATAGACAAAACAGCCTTGTGGAAAACATAATGAGTACATGTTCTGTTAATGTTTTTTTTTATCAAAATTTATTCAGATCAATGAAGTTCTTATTCTGATAGTTTCTTATTTACTATATTTTTTTAATTTTCTGTAACGAGTTATGTATAAAGAATCGAGCACTTGCGCTTAACGGTAAAATTTTCTTAAAGAAATGAACCGCATAATCCTGCAATACACTCTTATGTAAATACTTCATAATAGTTATTATTTCGATTGAAAGTATCCACCCTCACTACATGTATCATCGTAACATAACCTATATATGTATATGCAAGAATATAAAATTAAAATTCGAACACAACACTCATATGGTCAAATATTGAATATAGTTGAAATCAAGCACAGGTTGAAGTGTTAATAAATGGTAACGTAGTGCTTTTATGGGACCTAATGCAGACATCAGGTAGCGTGATTATTGGGACGGAAGTTAATTGTTCCTTGAACTAAATTTTATAGTCCAGGAATTTTGTATTTTGCTCTAGATGAGAATTTGAAGGAATACATTAAAATTGAGAATGGAAATGAAAAATGTGTCAAAGACACAACAACCCGAACAAAGAGCAGAAAAAAGCCCAAGGCCACCAATGGGTCTTCAACACAACGGAGGCTTTATGGCTGATGTTTAGACGAGTTTTATAAATAAATAAGTCTAAATTGAAAACAACGTTCAAACCTATGATTGCGTTGGATAAAACCGCAATTTTTATACGTGTGTATGCAAAACAATTCGTGTGCATGCACAATATATATAGTTAATTGATTAGTAAGATCTTTGTTCTTTGCATTATTATTTCAATATGATTAATTATAAGATGTTACTGATTATTAAACTCAGCCCTATACAAAATCATTTGATCTTAAAATCGTCTTATCATGTGTCAGTGTACTCGAGACATGACTCAAGAATTCGCTCTTTGCAACAGTAGAACCATACTCTGCAAAAAAAGAAACGCATAATGGATTTTTAAGAATTGTAATACATGTAGTTTGAATGAAAGTTTTACAATTACTAATAAAGATATTCACTCAAAACGTGTTTGATAGAGAAGGCGTCAGTCAATTCCTTCGAGAATGATAATAAAATCAATTTATCATAATTAGAGTTACTTGCGGTGCCGTTAAAGTTAGTACCGCGTATGATCACCTCTCGCTGCTAAGACTGTTACGCATCTCCTCGGCATGGATGCTATCAATGCTCTAATGTTGTTGCGTGGAATTGCTCGCCATTCCTATTCCAACATTTGTCGGAGCTGATCAAGGGTCTGAGGCGCACACGTTTATCCAGTTGGTTCCATAGATGCTCAATAGGATTCAAGTCCGGTGATTTGGAAGGACAAGGTAGCACATTGATGTTATTTTGCTCAAAGTAGACCATTGTTAAACGCGTTGTGTGAGTCCTTACATTGTCCTGCTGGAATAACTCCTCTGTCGGTCAATACCATGCATAAGGTGAGATTGGATAATTTCGTCTCTGTACATTTGAGTCGTTAAATTACCCTGAACATGTACCAATTCTGTTTTACGGTCATTACAGATAGCCGCCCACATCATGACACTTCCTCCACCGAAGTTGTCCACTTCTTGGACACACGAGGAAGCAAAACGTTCATACATGCACCAGTAGACACTTGTTCTTCCATCACGTTTCTGAAGCATAAAACGGACTCATCACTGAACCAAATTCTGCGCCAGTTGCGGAATGTCAAGCCCTCAATCTGTTGCACCATCGGACCCTATTCCGTCTGTGTAACGGCATCAAAACGGGTCAAAAATACGGCCTGCTGGGTCTAATGCCATGTTGTCGCAGTCGATTGCGGACTGTTTGTGAGCTGATTTTTCTCAACCCTGGTATCCCAACTGCAGTGGCTGTTGCAGCAATGGTTCGATTCCGTAGATGAAATACCCGGATGTAGCGATCTTGTCCAGGAGTTGTTAGGCGAGGTTCTTCACTCCTTGGACGGTCCTTAGTACAGCCAGTCTATATGTATCAGTTCCAAAGTCGCGAAATTGTGCTCTTTCTAACATTTTCAGTTTTTCCTACTTCACTTTAGGACACTCCGTCCTGGAGACGGCAGATGACGATATTTCGAGTAGCAGGGTCCTACTTTGGCATGGCATCGTTTTAAAGTTGTGATGAATTAAATCTTCAAACTTGGTCCTTATATGCGCAAAGGTGTAACAGTTGAGTTGACCACGAAATTCTCTTGAAAAACGTTAGAAAAATTTCGGTGCGAAAAAGGCCATATGCTCTTTAAGCGAGTCGCAAATATCATGTGGCAGTGAGCCAAATCAAAAGAACGGGCATTTAAAATTTAAAACTTACCTGTAAAAATTCGAAAATGCAATTGACCGTTTCATTTTACCTTGTGAAATATATATTTTGCATTTTGAAAAATTCATCCTAGCTATGCGTTTCTTTTTTTGAACAGTATACATAGTAGATACTAAGGAACGATTAACAGAAATCTTTTGGTAAACAACCTAATTTGAATGTCTACAAAAAAGACAAATAACAAAAACACCGAACTCCAAGGAAAATTCAAAACGGAAAGTCCCTTAATAAAAGGCAAAATCAAAAGCTCAAACACATCAAACGAATGGAAAACAACTGTCATTCTCCTGACATGGTACAGGCATTGTGTATTAAACCTAATTTTATAGCGAGCTAAAACTCTCACTTGTAATGATTCTTTTAAATGGGAAGTAATGAAAAGGACCTGCTTGAAATAAATTGTAAATGATTATTATTATGAAAATGAAAACAAAAACTGAAGATCTAGTAAAGAGCAAAAAGTAAAATAACAAAAATACCGAACTCCAAGGAAAATTCAAAACGGAGAGTTCCTTAACAAATGGCAAAATCAAAAGCTCAAACACATTAAACGAATGGAAAACAACTGTCATATTCCTGACTTGGTACCGGCATTTGGTACAGCAATGCATATTCAAATGAAATGAAGATAGTATCATCCTGAAAATATTCATCGCAGGGTTTTAAGCGTTCATTCATTAATAAATCAATTATTACGATTCTCTTGTTCTTGCAGGTCATTTTAGTAAGAGACAGTCAATAGCAGACAATACGGGTTACATGCGGTGATATATTGATGAGGAGCATAAATAATATCTGTGTATTACAAATGATAAAAACATTACTCTGGTAAGGCGTTAAAATGAACAAGTGTACTTTGTTAGGAAAAAAAGAAATCTTCTCCTTTTTTCCAAGTAACAAATAACCTTCATATCAATATACTAAGAAAGTTGGTTTATTACCGAATGGTCATATAATACCCCAGTTGTTTAGATAATAAAGAAATAAAATTGATAATGCATTGGTGTTTAATATATTTAACAATGATAGAATAGAATCGACAACAACTGCAAATCGGCGAATATAGTATACTAAATAACTGGATGAATATAGTTTTACTTTCACTGTCTATCAAATATTTCATTTCGAAATACAGTTAGTGTACATACATTTTTTGTAGTCACTAGTAATTCTAAAAAGGAATTTTTATCGACTATTTTCTACATATTAAAATAGATCGATATGCCGCAATTTTCAATATTTAGCACAGGAAAGAAGGAATTCATAGCACAATAAATGTATCATACCAATATCAGTGCATACATTCTGCTGATATAGTATATTCACCACTTTGTTAAATCACAAGTATGTCTCATTTCCATCTTGCAGTCACAATAATTGCTTACAGATTCAAAACCTCCAGAATCAAGGTAATGTATGAAGGAATCAATTAAATGATAATAATTATAATAATAATAATACAAAGAATGAAAATGACAACAATTTTTGAGGAAATGGTATATAAAAAAGTAAAATACCAAAATACCAAACCCCAAAGAAAATTCAAAACAGAAAGTC
>JAASAO010003242.1:0-16902 GCA_017311375.1 Mytilus coruscus
GTTGTGGTTACGTCAACTTGCAACTTCGTACACATGTTCTTTATGGTTAGATTTTATAAAATATATATTACAAATTATGTTTTTGACGCAGGTTTGCAGTTTACTGAACATGGATTTGTATGATGTCATGCTGGGTTTAGTGTTCTATGGACAAATATACTTACGTTTGTTTCCTTTAGAGACATATCTTTCGTAACAGAGATAGAAATGACTGAAGTCGGCTGGAGTATTGATACGTAATTATTATACCGCTTTTAAAGCTTCATTTAGACAAATCTTTCAGAACTTTTTTTTTCATTTTTGTATTTTTAAAACATTATTCATTGTTCTATTCTGAAAACGCACCATCCATTTATCACATACATGTACCAGAACATTAGCAGCAATTGACATCTTACAGATTTCTTTCTCTCAAAATTGTATTTTATTGATTAATTTAATATTCACTTGAGTTTCCATGAATGTATTATTATACGCCTGTATTAGAAATTTGGCATTTGTAGTTTTTTTCTCAGTATTTTAAATTCATTTTTACCATCAATTTGCCTTTTATTTAACAGTAAACAGATAAGGCATGCGTGAAGACCGTTGTTTAGCTAATGTTAAATACCAATCGGACCTTTTCTGGATATTTTCGGTATTTTTATTGATACATTTATGACTTTTATTTTAGAAATTGTTGCGACCAAAGTTGATGACATCAATCATTAATCGCTTCTGAAATCATAAATGTATAATTTCTCAAAGTTCGAAAGCTCTATGGGACGTACAGCTTGATGGTGATAAATAATAAGATAGGATTAAAGCTAGAAAGGCTTTAATTCTTTCTTTTTGAATATAACTAAGTCGGATACTTTCGTATCAAATCTGCATTCAACTTCATGTTTAATGTAGACGTGGTCATGTGTTTGTATACGGCATACGTGTACAACCTGTATTTAACTAGTTAAACATGTTAAAAAATTGAAAACAACACGTTTAATAATTTCATGCGTCCGAAGCGCTTTTCTGGATTTACCTTCATCAGGAACGCTCAAAGCCAAACATTTGAAATCCGAGGGATGTGTAAGTACCGAAACAGTTGAAGAGCTATATGACAAAAATACCTAAAACAAATAGCCAAATCCATCTAAGGTCAACTTTGCCCGAGGGAGTTGAAACCTTAGTTTCTTTATAATTTCAAAATTTATAAACGGACAATTTTAGAAAAGTTTGTTATAAATCATGTCAGTACCAAAGTACTGACTACTGAGCTGATGATACCCTCGGGGACTGATAGTCCACCAGCAGTGGCATCGACCCAGTGATGTAAAAAATTGAAAACAACACGTTTTATAATTTCATGCGTCCGAAGCGCTTTTCTGGATTTACGTTCATCAGGAACGCTCAAAGCCAAACATTTGAAATCCGAGGGATGTGTAAGTACCGAAACAGTTGAAGAGCTATATGACAAAAATACCTAAAACAAATAGCCAAATCCATCTAAGGTCAACTTTGCCTGAGGGAGTTGAAACCTTAGTTTCTTTATAATTTCAAAATTTATCAACGGACAGTTTTAGAAAAGTTTGTTATAAATCATGTCAGTACCAAAGTACTGACTACTGAGCTGATGATACCCTCGGGGACTGATAGTCCACCTTAAATTTACGTTAAGAACATGATCGTTTGTTAATAATACAACATATAACATGTATAGGCAGAAGGGATTTTCTTCCAAAAGTGCGGTTTTTAGCCACGGAAGTTGATTTAGTAATGTCAAGTTTAAGAGGAAAGATTCTTTGAAAAGTTGTATTTCTGACAAGTTACGTTTTGAAATTTCATTCTGCCACATTTAAGAATTGATCTATTGTCTAAAATTTGTTTCATTCCATTGAGAGTCTATTTCCGTAAAAGAATACTAGACTACTTAGTCGTTTCTCACACTAGTAACCATAATCTAGACTGAGTGTATTGAAAGGTATTAAATGCATACAAATGATATTTAGTATCATTCAAAGAAGAGAAATAAATGAATGCATATACGTAGACATGCTATTCATTATTTGTTTTGTTTTTTTGAATACTAGAACATACCTGTGACATCGCGGATCCGTGACTAAATTATCTACGCCTTATGTTTAGTCTGGATTTTGATTCATTTCCAATAATAGGTTAAATAGTATTCAATTTTTACATGTATATACATCTTTTGACAATAATAATTTATGAAAGAATGTAAATAGCCTTTTTGTTTTTGTATTTTGATTCATATTTTTTAAAAGTAATATTGAAATTAAGGGCTTCCATACCGGTTGGAAAAGAATGCTCCGACAGCGGATGAATTACCTATAATAGCAAAAAGACATATACTATTGGTATCGGTTTCAAATTCGACTAGGAACTTGTTAATTATTGGTAATACTAATTATGTGGAAAACAAAATGGCCTGGAATGGTGTAAGTTTTAATCAACATCATTGTCCTTTTGTAATAGTACTTAGAAAACTGAACAGTTTAATTTTCATATGATAGAAATAAGAAGATGTGGTATGAGTGCCAATGAGACAACTCTCCATCCACGCCACAATGTGTAAAAAGTAAAACTTTATAGGTCAAATTACGGTCTTCAACACGGAACCTTGGTTCACACCGCTCATCAGGCTATAAAGGGTTGGAGTTTCTTCAGATCTTGTCAAAAACAATAAGATCAAAGAAGCCAGATCATTTAATTTCATATTCTGATATATAATAATGATATTTTTCCATTAACAATTCAAACTTTTCTGATTGGATTCCATTTACATATCCTTCAGAACTAGAAATTAGACAAACGACAGACACGGCTTCTTCGGTCTCATTTTCTAGACTTATACCTCGAGTTTGACATAACGGGTTATCTCATTACAGGTTTATTGTCACCTTACCAACAGGAACATCTTTCTGTAATATCTTGTGTAAACAAGGTCATGTGAAGGTCTCTATTTCTTAAGGCTTTCGCATATTATGGATCAGAATCTGAAATATGTCATATACAGCTATCATGACATCTGCAGTACAAAAATCTTAAAAAAAAAAAAAACAAAACAAATAAGTTAATATATACGACCAAAACAAATAAGTTGAATATATACGACCAAAACAAATACGTTATAAATTATATCCGACAGACTAAAATCGTGTGATCAGCTGAAAAAAAATATGGTAGAATGATCATAGTTACTGTGATGATTTAGGAATTTAAGGGGCCATTCACGTATATACATTTACCTTTTACATTTTTTTATTGTCAATGCAGATCATACATGTACGCGTTTAATAAGTATAATAAATTTTAATGTATATCATATTGTCAACAGGATAAACATTATAACCGGGATCAAATATTCTTACAAAATTGTTGTTTAACCTGTTCAGGATCATTACACAATTGTCACTTTCAGAGGACATATTCGATAGTAAGAAATATCTACTTTCGTGTCATGGTTTAGTTTTCATAGTCACTGTTTACCTTTATAGTGTATCTATTTTTGTCTTTTGTTTCATTTCAATAATAGTTTATTTGAGAAGGAAAGTTGAAGCCAATATAATCTTCGACTGTAATGTAGAGCTAATACATAAAAGTTATAGACTTTGAAAAATGTTTAATGTAAGAGAATGACAGAAAACATGCTAACTTGTTACACGCATTGATAGTAGGGGAAGCATTATAAGAGTTGAAATTCGTTAAAGCTACAATTCACTAAACTGTGAAGTATAACGTTATTTGTTTTCGTTTTTTTTTTTTTCTGTTGTCAGCATGGTCAGCACCACTGATTGTTTTGTCATATCTAAATTCAACTATTTGTGTAAACGGGGTTATCTGTCATTATTTCACAAATGTCTACCAAGCATAGTTATGTCCATGTCCGCTCGTTATTTTAAGAGTAACATACCTTTTTCAAATGCAAAGCAGATTCAGCGGTTTGTCTTATTTCGTTTCCTTATAAAAAGCTTGATATTTCCCCATAAAAAAAAAAAAAAAAAAAAAAAACACAACTGTGTAAAATATTTTGTGTATATATTGATATATATATATATTACCAAATATCCGGAAACCTTTCGTTATACATGTTCTATAGTCGCTTTAATCGAAAATTTAAGACATGTTCAACATGTGGTATCTGTAGTGTTGATCATGTCTGTACAACTCTGGTGATACAGCTTATTCAGTAATCACATTCGAGGAAAATAGAACAAGATGGCGGTTACTGCAAATTAGACAAATCCGTCGTCATCTGTGTAACAGATATTCCATAACGGTCAATGACATTATGATGGCGTTAGTAAAATATTCCAGGAGACGATTTCAACTTAACCACTTCGTATTCATGGTTCAATAGCTTCTATCTGAGCGGCAACCTTCTTTCAATGAAGTCATGAAAGGAAACGCAAGCTCTAGACTATCGAATCAACAAGGTGATACATGTATATACACCATATGTATGATTACCTAAAACCCATAGGAAAATATAAACTGAGAGGTTTAAATATAATAAATTTATCAAATTTTCGAAGGAAAACTAACAAAAGTATGTACATGTATAAATAAATCATAACAGTCACTCATAATATCGCATTAATTAATAACTTTTCATTAATGTCTAAGATGAAAACATAGATAGGTAATCAGCATATATATTTCTCAAAAAGGCAACTGAGCTACAAAACACCAATTGTTATCAGTTCAGTCATTTGGCAAAATCAAATATTTACAAGCCACATTGTGTCCATTTCATGTCGCTTCTTTTGTCAACATCTAAAGATATACAACATACATGGGTGAGGGTAGGTTCTGTGTTTCTTCAGTTCAAATCACACAATGAACAAATCACAAACGGTTTACCTTCTTTCACGTCTCAACATTTGAAAAAATTAACGTGAAATTAAGTATAAATGTTCTCATGCATGCAAACAATGAACAAATCACACACTAAATAATTACCTTTTACATTTACATGACTTACACATCAGTTAAACAAAACTTACATAACACTTGTAGTAAAGCATCAAATAAGTTACTAATAAATGGCAAGAAATTCCTTAGCCAATTTATAGACAGATACCACTGTGTGCACTTAGATGTATAAGCTAGACGGAACACAATTTATCAAAAATCATTGTGGCGAAGGAACAACGAACCAAAAGAATTAACAAAGAGACATGTTTTTTTTTTCATAATTATAAAGTGAATGTTAGCAGATCATTTTTTTTCTACATAATGTCTACATAAAGAATGCCTTACACTTAAATTTCAACGTTACTTCCCTTTGTTGTGTAGTATGTTTGTAATGTGACGCTACCAATGACAATGTTTATATTATTATATTGTGCTATAGATGGTTACCATGAATATATTCTGTGAATATATGTACCTCATGTTTACGAAGTAGGCTAACTATTTAACCATAGTTTGTTAAAATCAATGTGCTATTCAAGTGAAAAGTACCGTTGTAATAAAGATTCAAACTCTCTTCAAGAAAATTAATTGGTTTCAACTAACTTCTTAAAACAAATGTTTACAAATTACAGAAACATGACAAAGAAAACGTATAAAACATTTAGCTGTAATAAATATGTAAAAATTACATTAAAACAATGCAATCATCTTATGTTTGAATCAGCATGTCTTATTTGTTTTCCTTCAATTCGAACCCGTAAGTATTATATCACAAAAAAAACCAGCAAACTTATGTCAAAAAAAGCAAGACCGGCCCTAATGAAATAGAAAAAAAAAACATGTGTTAATAAATAATTATATTATTAGAAATTTAAACAAAGTTAGCTCCTGTGTAGCAGACGAAACTCTAAAAAAAATATGGTTTAAATGTAAATGATAAAATCTCAACAATTGAATACCTTTCATTTAAAAGTTTTATCATATAAATGGAATGGTAATTGAAGTATAGAATTCTGTGAGAGAAATAATAAACAGCATGTGAGGACTGTTATATAATCTGCTGCATTTCAAAATCATTCTCATCAGCCTTTCTTCCTAAATAATCAATGGCCTTTTAGTTGAATACCTAACATGTTAACTATTAGATCATATGTCCTTTTCCAGATTGTGAAACTTTATACTGAGTATGGATTGGCATGACGTATGTTGTATGGATATCAGGAGACTCTTACGAATATATCTCTACAGCTTCTGGCCGAAATATATATTTATTAAGCGCAACTTGACGATTTTTAGCAATTCTGATAGCAGAATACACTATTTTATCTAAAATATCGACCGACATGTTAAGACCTCGTGCTAAATTAAATGATCGACGACTTCTTCTCATGGAACAGTGCTGTTTTATTTCACGAAAACTATTACCTTGTGAAAGAGAACACTGAATCTAACAACACATACACATTAGACGATATCCTAAAGTCATTTGCAAATTATATGCTGTAAAATGGATATCATATATAGGTGATTTCAGTAATGTGAGGGAGTCGAATTGCAAAATAAAATGAGTACCATTTAAAAGCAAAAAGTCTTAATAACATAAAACATATTCCAACGGTTGTCAACATTTGTATTTAATTCTTTGTAATGGAGAACATTCATTTGGACAGCCTTTTGCTTTGCTTACATGTAACTCTGTTCTAAAATTGATAAATGCATTACACCAGACTTTAAACAGTTATATACGAATCAGGGAGGATATGGACCTCTTCAACTGCAAAATTACGACACAAAATAAAGGAAATAAAAAGTGTCAAATAAATGTCTTAACTTGATTTATTCGTGTTTCTAAAAACCTCCTGAATTAAGAGAACATGTCTTTACAATTATGGAAGGGAACAAATATTAAGCAGGAAAAAAAGAAGCTGGGATATGTTGTTGGGAATTAAACGGTGTAAAGTACTTTGAAAAAAAAAAAAAAAAAAACATGCAGGTTTTCCATTATTTATCCTAAAGTAATTTTCACATTATATAATGTAAAATGAATATCATATAGAGATGATCTGGAAGGCATTATTACGCCATTTTTCCAATTGAAGTGAAAAGACATATTTTACGGGACATAACTCTTAAAAATTACTGGTATGTTTGTGTTAAGATGGCTCACCCCAGTAAGGACCCCCGGTAGAATTTTGATATTTTCTCATATTTTGTAGATCTTTTTATGCTGAATCAAAAAAAAAAAAAAAAAAAAAAAAAGGGGGTCACCAGGCTCGTTTTCCCCTAAAATGGAAGCGAAATGTGCGATTTTGACCCTATTTCCAAACATTTCGACCCTTTCAACAATAACAGCTACATCAAATTCAAAGACTTTCAAAACCAAGTCAGTATGAGTATTATGTGACAAAACATTAAAATTTGAAATGTTAACCTTTCCCTTGGTTGTTTTAGACTTAAAAATCCATTTATTTTCAGATTTATGTCTACATTCTAATTTCAGTTTAAGGCTTAAAATATTTGTTAAATCGATTTTTCGTAAAATTTCCCCGGTAGATTTAAAAAAAAAACAGATATGTCAAAGCTATGAACTTTTCGAGCATTTTAAGGTAAAATAAAATAGGGGTCACCAGGCTTTTAAAAAAGTTTTGGGCTTTTGTTAAACCCATAGCCAGAAATTAGTAGTACTTTTGCAAATCTATATTCATAATATGTAAATGAGAATTGTACCACGTGATAATAGTTTGAACTGGACTGGCTTGATATCATTAAAATCTTTAAAACACGGATATTATAAGTTGCCCGTCACAGAGTCCTCTGATATTTCCGTAAAGTTGTCAGGCGGTCAAAATCAAAACAATGAACGCGAATTTAGTGAATTTTTCGTGTTTTCGTGAGTTTATTCTTCTTGATATAGGGGCATTTTAACTTTACGTGGAAACCTAGAGTTCAACGACTACACATACAAGCTTTAGACTTTCTTATTCTCTTGACATTCAAGTTTCAAGTTTCATCCCCGCAACCTATTTTTGTAATGACCTTGTTAGTCAATTTTTCAACACGAAGTTTGTAAATTTGACGTTTCAGCCGTTTTAGCCTGTATTTTATACTGCAATGTTAAAAGCCTCTCGCTTTGATTTTTAAAATAGCTCAGTAACCTTGATTTTTGCAACGACAGGCATTATGTTTCGTTTAAATGGTGTATATTGATGTGTATATTTATTTTCTGTCCCCGCAACCTGTCTATCACTTAAATTAAAGTTAAAACAGACATTTTTTTTCAAAATTCCCTATCATTTCAATATAATTTCCGTGACCCGTATCCGATTTCTTTAGTATAATATTCAAATAAGCAAAGTGGCGTTGATTTCTTGATATGCTATACCCAGTGAGGTCTGATTTCAATGCACTCCATTAATTACTTTGTTGTGAATTCTTTATTGATGGCTTTAATGAAATAATGTTTGTAATTATATCAATGGACGATAGCTGAATATAAATGTGATTAACATATTACTGTTTGTTATAAAAAAGTGAACTTTTGATTATTTTGGTGAAATACGGTAATTTTGTCTGGCGCGAATTGCTTCCCTCTAATTTGGGCCATAATCGGACAACAGAAATTTCAGGGTCGCCATTGTTGATCAGCATACTGCACTGATGCATACGACCATGTACATGAATAACAGACATAGTGGCGAATAGACAACGATGAAAGTAGAGTCATTACATAAGTAAACATAGATTTTAATATAGTAGGCAGCCAAATGTTATCACTATCACGAAAATACAAAGTGTGTGTGTGTGTGTGTGTGTGTGTGGGGGGTTGTCTCAAAATACTCGCTACTGTAAAAAATGTCTACGGCTGAAACCTTGCATGGGCTAAATTTCTATGTATAATCGTTATGGCTGGTATCTTATGTATGTGTTCATTTGACCCTTAAATGGCAAGTTGTGAACATGTATAGCCTGTTAGGAAAAATATCCTTGTCAAACAGTCAAAGAGGAGGGGATGAACAGGGAAGGAATGCCCTTTACCATGAAGCATCACAAATGTCCTTTTTGTGCTACCGTTAGCGTCAAATGAGTTGATTTTTTATCGTCATTCGTAAAATCTAATTTCGTAGCCACGTTAGGGTCAAATGGAGTAAAATATTTATCGCTAACGTCTAATGAGTAATGAGGGGTACCCCATAACTGCTGTAGGACAGGGGTCCATGATTCCTACTCCTTATCCTCAACTCCCATTTCCCTTCCCTAATACTCTAAAATTGTCTTCCCTTAGTTCTACTTCCTGTTCCATCCCCCTTGCTACAAGACAAAAAATGGGCAAAATATATTTTCCAGAATATTCACCCCCCCCCCCCCCCCCCCTTCTTTTCGAATTCTTGTCCTTTCACCCAAAATCATGTTGGCTCCAATTCATGTTCACCCCTTTCACATTCGCACCCCACACTTTCGCACCCTGGGCCTGTTTGTACACTTCCTTTTCTTAAACGATGCTTTAGTTAGTATAGTTCTATAACATGATAAAATAAAGATATATTAAGTTTATTTTATTTAAAAAAAAAAAAAACAAAATGACAAAGTCTGACTAGCATGGTACAAAATTAAGTCATTGCAAATCCGTTTTCTGTCATTCTACTTTAATTCAGAGACATTCAAGTTTACAAAACTACCTCTGGTTAAAGCAAAAAAAAAAAACAACAAAAAACCAAAAACAAAAATAAAAATTTTAACAGCATTTTACTCATAAGAATTCATGAACTTTGCAAAGAAACAACAACATACTATAATCAACTTACACACATAAATAAGTATAAATAGATCAATGTATTTGTTTTGTTTGTTGAATTAAAGGTAATAGTTAATTTTCCCTCATTTTTTACTCTTATATACACTGATTTTTTTTAATATGTAAATTTCACGAATTTTCAGTGTATTCTTTAATTTCTGAAAACAAAAGTTTTTATATCTCTTTGCAAAAGCTTTAACTTTATATAAAAAATGTAAGAAATCAAACATATATGATCTCATTACATCCTCTGAAAATTTCACACCAATTGCTTCAGTCAAGTCCAAGCTTTCTTCATTTAGAAAAATACAGTAACATACATATGTATTTGATCCTTTTGTTACACTCCTGGCATATTTTTTCAGTAAATATGAGACTGTTTTCTAATGGAAGATATAGAAAATTAGTAGTGATATCTATTTTAGACTTACAATCTCACATAAAAAAAACCTATTAGACACTTGATTACACTTTTTTTTTTAAATATCTGAAGCAAGAGCTAACTTTTAACATGTTTAATGTGAATTAAACTTTAATTTTTTATGAGTCTTAGGTAAAAAGTGTCCAGAAAAATAACTTTGCAAGACAAACCCAAGTCAAAGTTAAAGGCAGTTTCTTGGCAGTTATTTAGCCTTCCCAGTTCACAGATTTAGCAGTTTCTGATGCTTGGCAGTTTTTAACCTTCCAAAATTAACCAGTTACTTCATATTCAAAAAGTAGCAGTTTTCCTAAACCTTCACAGTTATTCTGGCAGTTCATAGGATGCAGTTCCTTAGCTGTTTTAGGCAGTTCTTTAGCAGTTTTTGTTATGAATTATTTAAATTAGGTACTAAAAACTGCTTTCAATTCTTGAATATTCATATTTAACTGCTTCAGGTTAATTAATATTCATATAAAACTGGGCAATAACTGCTAAGGAAATGCTAATATGGTCATGATCTTATGCATTATTCATACTAGTAGCTGTTAAAAAAGTAACTTAATAACATGTTAATAATTATCAAAACCAAAAATATATCTTCTAAACAAATTTGTTGTTATTCATGGTTAATAAGTTTAGCTTTTATATATTACACACAAATATTGATGTCAGAAATATACAGGGTGCAACATGTAATTTCAGTTTCAAGTCATCTGAAATAAGGGAAATGGAAATCATGATTCATGCAATCTTATCTACTTGAAATTTATTATTTGTTATATTACTTGATTTGTAAGAAGCCTCTTAAATAGTAATATGATTAAGTAAATTTTAAACCGAATCAATTTTTTTCTATTATATAATATGTATGAAATACATGACACGTAAACCAGCTGGACTGTAACAATGAGGAGCAAAATAAGAACTTAGCTAATGTATATCCATGTATATCATACTTGTCATTGTTGTTTTGTTATCCCCTACAGAAAAAAAGTTGAGGGCCTGTTGAGGGCCATGTGGCGGACAGTTGAGGGCTAGGTGTTGAGCAATTTAGACAAATAAGACAGCTATCCACAAATGACAGATAAATATATATATTTTTTTCATGTTGAATATATTTTGTGCTTCTCCGCAAAGCATTCGATATTGAGGGATAATAGCACATCCCGATATATAAGGTCGGAATACTAGGTCCCTGGTTACTATTGACCAATATTCATCTACATGATCAAAGGTGGAAAACTGCAAATTATTGAAGTGTTTTTGTCTGCGTAAAACAAATAATCAATTTAGTTAAATGTGTTGCTCGAGTTCCGGTAGTCTATTGTAATCTTGGGGAAAAGGGGGGGGCTACTTCAATACTTAATTCATAGGGGGTGCCGCTGGGGTTCTGTTACCCCACCCTTTTCATATAATTTAGATTTTAAAAATGTATACCTTTTCATATATTGCGTAGATAAAAATGTAACCTTTTTAAGCTTTTTTAAAAGCCGTACGGTGACATGCAGTTGTTTATATCGCTATCCTTTGTTTACGGTTAAACAGTGGGTCATTTGCAAAATATTTTCATATATACATCTAAAAGACATCTTTTAATCAACCGGTATTTAAATGAAAATAGAGTGCGAACGGACCCAAGGGTGTTTTGGGAGCGAATGCACCAGATACCGTTGACGTCGTACATGTCAATATTTATATTTTCTTTTTTTCTAAATGTTATGCAGTTATATCATGTATATTTCTGTCATTTTAAAATTTTAAGTGAAAAATGAACAAAGCACTCTGTACAGATGGGTGCAGTCCTAACCTGTACAGCAAGTTAACTTGATAACCAGTCATTTGGACTGGTCAAAGTTAACCTGTGACCGGATTTAGGACTGCTCTGACCAGTCCTAGGACCATAATCTAGTTAACTTGAAAAGCGGACTTGGTCCTAGGACTGTTTTTATGTCTGCCAAAAAGTTAACTTGGAAACAGGTCCGCTATTGATATAAGTTAACTTCGAACCAGTCCTGTCATAAGTTAACTTCGAAACCAGTCCTGCCCTAAAGTTAACATAAGTTAACTTCGAAACCAGTCCTGCCCTAAAGTTAACATAAGTTAACTTCGAAACCAGTCCTGCCACAAAGTTAACATAAGTTAACTTTTGCTTTGAAAAATCCGATCGAAACCAGACCTGTTCCCAAGTTAACTTTTGACTGGTCTGCCCAACACTAAGTTAACTTGTAACCAGGACCGCTCTACATCGATTTTTTAAATATTTTTTAATATCTTTGTTTCGTAGTATAAACATCGAAAATAAAGTAAAATTAGTACTTCCGTTATTTTATAAACAGGATTAAATATAAATATTTGAAAATAAAGTACACATAAAACGTTGGTTGTAACACAAATTTATCTGTGATCTGCCAATCTATAAATTAAAAAACGATCTTGGTTACAATGATAACGGGCACTGAATATGTATATTCCAATACCTATCAAATTCAACCATATTTGCACTTTATTATGTATATCTATGAAAGGACGTATATTAGATGTTAGTTATACGTCCTTGTTAGTTAAACGTCCTTGATCTATGTAGCCACAATCAGCAATATTTTAATTTCATGATAGAATTTATTATACAAAATCTGGGACTATTATAGTATAATAGTCCCAGACAAAATGAAAGCATCATTTACACACATGACTACAAATTTTTGTTCGCATAAATTTAGGGTGCCAGCATGTCCTCCTTTTATTCAAAATATTGATACGTAACAAAATTTCAGTAGTTTTGATACCTCATGCTGACTTGTACAACAAAATTATTTGACCGCATCGACCAAAACAGACCATATGTGCACTTTAATTTGTAAATCTATATACCCACATATTAAATCAGCCACATTTTTTATGTCAGGATTCAATGTGTAATACAATGGACAGCAATATTGCAATACAATAACAACAAATTTTTGTTCGCAAAAATTTAGGGTGCCAGCATGTCCACCTTTTATTCAAAATATAGATACGTAACAAAATTTCAGTAGTTTTGATACCTCATGCTGACTTGTACAACAAAATTATTTGACCGCATCGACCAAAACTGACCATATGTGCACTTTAATTTGTAAATCTATATACCATGTATACCCACATATTAAATCAGCCACATTTTTTATGTCAGGATTCAATGTGTAATACAATGGACAGCAATATTGCAATACAATAACAACAAATTTTTGTTCCATAAATTTAGGGTGCCAGCATGTCCTCCTTTTATTCAAAATATTGATACGTAACAAAATTTCAGTAGTTTTGATACCTCATGCTGACTTGTATAACAAAATTATTTGACCGCATCGACTAAAACTGACCATATGTGCACTTTAATTTGTAAATCTATATACCAAGATAGTAAATCAGCCATATTTTATATGTCAGGATTCAATGTATAATACAATGGACAGCAATAATGCAATACAATAACAACAAATTTTTGTTCGCATAAATTTAGGGTGCCAGCATGTCCTCCTTTTATTCAAAATATTGATACGTAACAAAATTTCAGTAGTTTTGATACCTCATGCTGACTTGTACAACAAAATTATTTGACCGCATCGACCAAAACTGACCATATGTGAACTTTAATTTGTAAATCTATATACCCGCACAGTAAATCAGCCATATTTTTATGTCAGGATTCAATGTATAATACAACATGTACAATGGACAGCAATATTGCAATACAATAACAACAAATTTTTGTTCACATAAATTTAGGGTGCCAGCATGTCCTCCTTTTATTCAAAATATTGATATGTAACAAAATTTCAGTAGTTTTGATTCCTCATGCTGACTTGTACAACAAAATTATTTGACCGTGATCGACCAAAACTGACACATATGTGCACTTTAATTTGTAAATCTATATACCATGTATACCCACATATTCAATCAGCCACATTTTTTATGTCAGGATTCAATGTGTAATACAATGGACAGCAATATTGCAATACAATAACAACAAATTTTTGTTCCATAAATTTAGGGTGCCAGCATGTCCTCCTTTTATTCAAAATATTGATACATAACAAAATTTCAGTAGTTTTGATACCCTATGCTGACTTTTACAACAAAATTATTTGACTGCATCGACTAAAACTGACCATATGTGCACTTTAATTTGTAAATCTATATACCCGCATATAGTAAATCAGCCATATTTTTTATGTCAGGATTCAATGTATAATACAATGGACAGCAATATTGCAATACAATAACAACAAATTTTTGTTCGCATAAATTTAGGGTGCCAGCATGTCCTCCTTTTATTCAAAATATTGATACGTAACAAAATTTCAGTAGTTTTGATACTTCATGCTGATTTGTACAACAAAATTATTTGACTGCATCGACCAAAACTGACCATATGTGCACTTTAATTTGTAAATCTATATACCCGCATAGTAAATCAGCCATATTTTTTATGTCAGGATTCAATGTATAATACAATGGAGAGCAATATTGCAATACAATAACAACAAATTTTTGTTCGCATAAATTTAGGGTGCCAGCATGTCCTCCTTTTATTCAAAATATTGATATGTAACAAAATTTCAGTAGTTTTGATACCTCATGCTGACTTGTACAACAAAATTATTTGACCGCATCGACCAAAACTGACCATATGTGAACTTTAATTTGTAAATCTATATACCCGCATAGTAAATCAGCCATATTTTTTATGTCAGGATTCAATGTGTAATACAATGGACAGCAATATTGCAATACAATAACAACAAATTTTTGTTCGCATAAATTTAGGGTGCCAGCATGTCCTCCTTTTATTCAAAATATTGATACGTAACAGAATTTCAGTAGTTTTGATACCTCATGCTGACTTGTACAAAAAAATTATTTGACCGCATCGACCAAAACTGACCATATGTGAACTTTAATTTGTAAATCTATATACCCGCATAGTAAATCAGCCATATTTTTTATGTCAGGATTCAATGTATAATACAACATGTACAATGGACAGCAATATTGCAATACAATAACAACAAATTTTTGTTCGCATAAATTTAGGGTGCCAGCATGTCCTCCTTTTATTCAAAATATTGATACGTAACAAAATTTCAGTAGTTTTGATACCTGATGCTGACTTGTACAACAAAATTATTTGACTGCATCGACCAAAACTGACACATATGTGCACTTTAATTTGTAAATCTATATACCATGTATACCCACATATTCAATCAGCCACATTTTTTATGTCAGGATTCAATGTGTAATACAATGGACAGCAATATTGCAATACAATAACAAGAAATTTTTGTTCCCATAAATTTAGGGTGCCAGCATGTCCTCCTTTTATTCAAAATATTGATACGTAACAAAATTTCAGTAGTTTTGATACCCTATGCTGACTTGTACAACAAAATTATTTGACCGCATCGACTAAAACTGACCATATGTGCACTTTAATTTGTAAATCTATATACCCGCATAGTAAATCAGCCATATTTTTTATGTCAGGATTCAATGTATAATACAATGGACAGCAATATTGCAATACAATAACAACAAATTTTTGTTCGCATAAATTTAGGGTGCCAGCATGTCCTCCTTTTATTCAAAATATTGATACGTAACAGAATTTCAGTAGTTTTGATACTTCATGCTGATTTGTACAACAAAATTTTTTGACCGCATCGACCAAAACTGACCATATGTGCACTTTAATTTGTAAATCTATATACCCGCATAGTAAATCAGCCATATTTTTTATGTCAGGATTCAATGTATAATACAATGGAGAGCAATATTGCAATACAATAACAACAAATTTTTGTTCGCATAAATTTAGGGTGCCAGCATGTCCTCCTTTTATTCAAAATATTGATACGTAACAAAATTTCAGTAGTTTTGATACCTCATGCTGACTTGTACAACAAAATTATTTGACCGCATCGACCAAAACTGACCATATGTGAACTTTAATTTGTAAATCTATATACCCGCATAGTAAATCAGCCATATTTTTTATGTCAGGATTCAATGTATAATACAACATGTACAATGGACAGCAATATTGCAATACAATAACAACAAATTTTTGTTCGCATAAATTTAGGGTGCCAGCATGTCCTCCTTTTATTCAAAATATTGATACGTAACAAAATTTCAGTAGTTTTGATACCTCATGCTGACTTGTACAACAAAATTATTTGACCGTTTCAACCAAAACTGACCATATGTGCACTTTAATTTGTAAATCTATGTACCCGCATAGTATTGTACCTAGCGCCTTTATGTCTTCTCCTGGCGCTCCTGTGCACATTTTAGTAGGACCGCAAATGTAAAGCAATAATATTGGAAAACAATTAATGCAAAATTTTTTCCGCATAAATTGAGAGTGTCATCTCTGTATTCATAAAATTGAACAGTCACTAGAGAAAGTAGTTCAGGATGGTGTGTAAAACAAAACTATTAGGCCGCATCATCCAAGTACCAACACTGACATGTCTGAATTCATTTGTACTTTCTGGGAACAGTATATCTGTCAATATATATGTTCCTGGTACTTTTTAATAAAAAAGTATGAGGTTCTCTTCTGGGAATAGTATACTGTTAATCTATTATGTCGGTTGATTGATTTTGTTTGTAGTTAAACGTCAAGTGGCAACTATTTCATTCAAGTGCACATTGAGTATAATTTTGGGACGTCCCATATATCAATTAATCGGCAAAGACATTTTGAATCTCTCGACAAACCTGA
>JAASAO010003254.1:0-13765 GCA_017311375.1 Mytilus coruscus
CAAACCCGCCAAATGCCAAGTTAGTGTTGCACAGTGCCACACATAAAGCAAAATTTACAGCATTAGAGCATCAAAGAGACAAAGTGTGTGGTTCTATTGATAAAGTAATTGTGTCAGAACACTCCTGGGTGTTCCCAGTAGAATTTTGTATTTATGTTGCCTTTATAGGGGTTCTAAGGGGGAAATTCCGTTTCTAGGTCATTTCTCAGAACAATTTTTCATGAGATTTGTTAGGAAAAAACGAAAATATAAACTTTATGGGTACCCCCTTTGGCTTGACTTTGATATATGTGATTAAAGGGAGTATTTTCTACAATACCGTGTCCCAGTTTTTGGATAATTTGTTTCTAAATGAATTTATAGGTCTCCAAAGATGAAAGGTGAAATGAGGTCTGGCACCCAGCAGTTAAATCAATATATCTTCTTACTGGAGGCATATATCAAAAATCTGAGACACGGTTTTGCAGCTTGTATATGGTTGATTAAAGGGATGAAAACTAATTTTTACTACCATTTGACCTGAATGTGCCATTTCCATCCAAGTTGGAAAACCACATTTTTGGCAATTAATGAGCTATATTTTGAGATATATCATACCAAAAATAAATTTATCTATGGATAAAGAAAGAATAATATTTCAGCTTTAAAATGAGTTAAAGATTTTAAAAATCCATTGAGTAGTTTTGGAGAAATTAATCTTTAAAGACTGTTGGTTGGAGTCAGAAAATTCTGACTGTAGTGCTACCTTAAATTAATTCTTAGAAACAATAAATTTGAGTTTAATAGACTGTTATACAAACACATTATAGGAGCGCCCATGGTGGTATATTTTCACCAACATGCACAGATCTGCAGCTGTCTGTCCTATTCATTAAAATCTAAGATAAGTTTTAATGGAGAGAAAACATCAAATTACACTATCAATAGGGATGACGGTTTTATGGTCTTCACAGGCAAAATAGAGCAAGTTGAAGATTTCTTTAACCTAGCAAACGAAATTGACCATCTACTTTAGTTCTAATATGAGGTGTCGACATCTAGTATGACCTATTTAGAGGGTTGTAAAGGGTTATTTTCGTGCAACGTTTTCGGCCTTTTTATTTCACGTTATTTCGTGTTTCGATTTTTTATTTCTCGTTTTCTCGTGTTTGGTTCGACGTGCGTGCTTCGTGTTTTCCTTAATTGTTTTCCGTGTTTCGTGTCGGTACTCTTCTTTTCGTACTTGTCCCGCTTTTGATTTAAAAGTAAGCGGGACTAATTCAAAGTCAACCCAGATATTGTTTTAAATTATAAACTAATTAACTGGTACCAAGATATTTATTAATAGCCTATTGTATTACTATGATAAATCGTATGCAACAAGGGGACACTAAAAAGTGACCACATGCAGGGTAGCCATGTCAATTTATAATGACTGCGTGATCTCCAAGAACGGCTGAGTAATAACTTTTGTTACGTTTTTCCTAAATATTTACGATTTTATTCCTTGGCTTCGTTTTTCCAGAGTGTTTTTTTTTCCGTGCAACGTTTTTGCGATTTGTTATTTCACGTGTTTCCGTGTTCAGACCCCCCTTTTTTTTACCACCCTCTATTTAGATACCGAAGTGTACAAAGACGATCGATTCCATAATAATGGAAATCTTGATGTTAAGTCACGTATATTTAAAACACAGAAACGTATCAATATTTACCAATCACTAGTGCACATCCAAAACACACATAAATTTAAGAGTATTAATTTACAGTGTGTGAATAATATAAGAAATAAAAGTGACATCTATGAATTAAATAAACATTTAATTGGCTTATAAGATAAGTTAATTGATAGAGAATACTGTAAAAAGAAAACAGTAAAATTTGTAAAAAATGTATATTAATTAACGAATAGTCTTTTAATATTTTACTTGTTTTATTTTCATTTGAAACAGATTTTTTTTATCTGATTTGTCAAAATGACAAGTATGCATAATGATTTTTGTCGAGCCTTCGAATTTTGTCGAAAAAGCGAGACATAGCGATCCTACATTCCGTCGTCGGCGGCGTCCACAAATATTCACTCTGTGGTTAAAGTGTTTGAAATTTTAATAACTTTCTTAAACTAATCTGAATTTCTACCAAACTTGGACAGAAGCTTGTTTATGATCATAAGATAGTATCCAGTAGTAAATTAAAAAAAAAACAAGAGTGCACACGCTGAAATGTCTCGCCTTTTTTTTACTAATCATTGATATTATGTTGATAGTCCTAAATATAAAGCTTTATTACAACTGTCACATAAACTTAACATTAACCAAGAAAACTAAACATTGACCAATGAACCATGAAAATGTGGTCAAGGTCAGATGAACCATGCCAGGCAGGCATGTACAGCTAACAATTCTTCCATACAACAAATATAGTTGACCTATTGCTTCTAGTTTTAGAAAAACAGACCAAAACACAAAAACTTAACACTGAGCAATGAACTGTGAAAATGAGGTCAAGGTCAAATAAAACCTCCGCGACTGACATATAGATCATAAAATATTTCCATACACCAAATATAGTTGACCTATTGTATATAGTATTAGAAAAAAAGACCAAAACTCAAAATCTTAACTTTGACCACTGAACCATGAAAATGAGGTCAAGGTCAAATGACACCTGCCAGCTAGACATGTATACCTTACAATCATTCCATACACCAAATATAGTAGACCTATTGCATACAGTATTAAGAAAAACAGACCAAAACACAAAATTTTTTAACTATAACCACTGAACCATGAAAATGAGGTCAAGGTCAGATGACACCTGCCAGTTGGACATGTACACCTTACAGTCGTTCCATACACCGAATATACTTGACCTATTTCTTATAGTATCTGAGATATGGACTTGACCACCAAAACTTAACCTTGTTCACTGATCCATGAAATGAGGTCGAGGTCAAGAGAAAACTATCTGACGGGCATGAGGACCTTGCAGGTACGCAGATACCAAATATAGTCATCCTACTACTTATAATAAGAGAGAATTTAACATTACAAAAAATGTTAACTTTTTTTTCAAGTAGTCACTGAACCATGAAAATGAGGTCAAGGACATTGGACATGTGACTGACGGAAACTTCGTAACATGAGACATCCATATACAAAGTATGAAGCATCCAGATCTTCCACCTTCTAAAATATAAAACTTTTAAGAAGTTAGCTAACGCCGCCGCCGCCGGATCACTATCCCTATGTCGAGCTTTCTGCGACAAAAGTCGCAGGCTCGACATAAAAAATTCTGGTTTTTCCGTATTTTACTTATAAATGGACTTAATTTTTCTGCCAGGAAACATTACATTCACTCTGTGGTTTAAGTTTTTGAAATTTTAATAACTTTCTTAAACTATCCTGGATTTCTACCAAACTTGGACAGAAGCTTGTTTATGATCATAAGATATAGTATCCAGAAGTTAATTTTGTAAAAAAAAATCTGGTTTTCAAAATTTTACTTATAAATGGATTTAGTTTTTCTGCCAGGAAACATTACATTCACTCTGTGGTTAAAGTTTTTGAAATTTTAATATCTTTCTTAAACTATCCTGGATTTCTAACAAACTTGGACAGAAGCTTGTTTATGATCATAAGATAGTATCGAGATGTAAATTTAGTAAAAAGAATTAATTTTTTTCCCGTATTTTACTTATAAATGGACTTAGTTTTTCTACCAGGAAACATTACATTCACTCTGTGGTTAAAGTTTTAAAAATTTTAATAACTTAAATTATCCTGGATTTGTACCAAACTTGGACAAAAGCTTGTTTATGATCAAAAGCTAGTATCTAGAAGGAAATTTTGTTAAAATTTTGTACCTGTTTTTTCGTATTTTACTTATAAATGGACTCAGTTTTTCTTCCAGTTAACATTACATACAGCCTGCAGTTAAAGTTTTTAAAACATTTATTAGATTCATAAACTACCTGGATTTTTACCAAACTTGGACAGAAGCTTCTTACAATCAAAAGATAGTATCGAGAGGAATATTTTTATTAATTTTTTTCCTCATTTTTGTTGAGCCTGCGATTAACAGCAAAAGTATGCGAGACACCCGCGGAACCCTTACGAATTTTATTGTTACAAATCAAATCCCGAAGCCCACTATAACTCATTATGTAGAAGCCACAGCACTATTTTAAAATATCTCTCTGTGAATATCTAGACACAGATGTTTGATACCATATGCATAGGTCGTTATAATTAAATCTTAACCATATATCTCTCACTTGTTTATCAAAGGGTACAACTGTCAATTTTGCTCAAGTCAGTAAACCATTGCAATGCATAAAATGTAGCTTTACAATAAATATACATGTTTAAAAAGGATCGATAGATTGTCTGTTATTATATATCAGATAAGTGAATTAGCGATCTGTGAAAATTCTTTATTGTCATGTTTTAAATATCTTAGATACCCCGTATGGAGGTGCTCTTAATTGCAGGAAGCTAATACAGATAAGATGAATAGGTGTTCCGAATGAACAATAATTTAGCCTGGCATCCTGACCCAATCTAATACTTCGTCGAGCAGTGAGCCAGGATCCCAGGCTACAATAATTTAGCTTCCAAATATTCCTCCATAGACTATATTTCTAACTAATTTATATGCTTGAACCCTTGACGCAAAATATTGGGAACTATTAATTTTATACATAAAGATTGATTACACTAAGTGTTTTTAAATAATTTTCACCTATTATCAAGATAAGTTCATAACAAAACATGTGGTAATTATCCATCACACAATTATAATTGGAGTGACAGATTTATTTGAAAATTTTGTTTCCTAAGTGTTGTTGATGATAAGCTCTGTAGGACAGTATAAATATAGTTTGAAATTTGTTGTTCATTATTGGATATTTTGAAGATAATTACAGATATGTTTTATAGATTTTGAAAAGACATTGTATCAATGATAAATGATATTTTGGAAAAAAAATGTCTTTTCTTTGGTAAATTGTTTGAAGAATTGTGTGGTAGGTTTGTTTGTTATTCTGTATTAACTAATTTTCTGAATGCTAAATATATATATATATATATTTTTTGATGAAGCGAACTCCTTTAAAAACGAAGCTTTTATTAGATGTAGGAAGATGTGGTATGAGTTCCAATGAGACAACTCTCCATCCAAGTAACAATAAACCATTATAAGTCAAGGTTCGGCCTTCAACACGGAGCATTGGCTCACACAGAACAGCAAGCTATAAAGGGCCCCAAAAATTACAAGTGTAAAACCATTAAAACGGGAAAACCAACGGTCTAATCTACATAAAAACGAGAAAAGAGAAACACGTATGAACTACATAAACAGACGACAACTACTGTACATCAGATTCCTGACTTATTGTCTATCAATAAACATATTATTGTCTATTAATAAACATGTATTTAGATTTTGGGCCCAGTTTTCAAGTTGGTCCAAATTGGGGTCCAACATTAAAACTGTGTTTGATTTCAACATAAATTGAATTTATATAGGGTTCTTTGAAATGCTAAATCTAAACCTGTATTTAAATTTTGAATTTTTGGGCCCAGTTTTCAAGTTGGTCCATAATTAAACTTTGTTTGATTTCAACAAAAAATGAATTTATGGGGTTCTTTGAAATGTTGAATCTAACCATCAAGGTTTCCCCTGGGTCAATTTTTTTTTTCGCCATCTCTTTCGCCAAAACAATATATTTTTCGCCACTTTCAATTTCTTTCGCCAACAAACAAAAACATATTTTTCGTTTAAAATTTCCTTCTCTTACAAAAAAAATTAGTTTTCCACATTGCTACTAATATATGAAAATTAGAAGATGTTGTATGATTGCCAATGGGACATCTCTTCACAAGAGACCAAATGACATAGAAGTTACCAAACTATAGGTCACCGTACAGCCTTCAACAATGAGCAAAACCCATACCACATAGTCAGATATAAAAGGCCCCGAAATGACAAGTGTGAAACAATTCAAACGAGAAAACTAACTATGTCTTTTATAATTCTAAATATATATTTTTTAATCTCATTGTCATAAATAAACGCTTAATAATAACAAACATTTAGTTTTTAAAAGATACTGTAAAATTACAATATAGAATAAGATCATGAAATCATCATGTTGACTTCTGCAAGGGAGCACGGGATTCATCTATAATACTTTATAAGATACTTCCCGTCTAGTTGAAGGATAAAATCAGAGATTTTTCTTACTTTTGAATATTTGTCTTAACAATAGATTTCTTTTCCGGACCATCATTAAAAAAGTTTGGACGTAAAATTATGCCTCAAACACGTGTGTTGCTAAAACGATTGTAAATTACCAATTTCAAAAGAATTATTACTCTCAAAAGTTATAAGATAAAATTTAAAGTCATTTTTCTTACTTTTGAACATTTTTGTCATAACAACAGATTTTTTTCCAGACCATCGTTAAAAGAAAAAGAGGAGACGTAAAATGTGCATCGCTAAAAGGATTGCGCCCGGGCACTTCAAAACAATTATTTCAATCAAAGTTGTAAAATATCCTTTAAGTGACATGTGAAGCCATTTAACCACACCATTTCACGAAACAATACAATCAACACATTTGTTAATTATAATCCTTTGTTGCCGATGGCTATAAAATGCAATCTGATGATTATTGTCGTAACGAGTTCAAGGTGAATTCCCAGTATTGTCTGATCAGGGAAAAAGTTCGAGAAACACGAAAAAATGTAAACAAGATGGACGCAGTCGAACAGTTATATTTCTTTCGCCAAATTCTTTCGCCAATAACGAATTTTAATCGCCACAATTTTTATTTTTTCGCAAAATGCGAAAATGGCGACCGCCAGCAGAAACCCTGCTAACCATGTATTTAGAGATTTTGGATTTTGGGCTCCTTTATCAGATTGGTCCAAGTTGAAGTCCAAAGGTGCTAAATTAAACTTTTGTTTGAGTTCATCAAAAAATGAATTCTTTGGGTTCTTTGATATGCTGATTCTAACCATGTACTTAGATTTTGGATATTGGACCATAATAGGTAAATGTCCAATTTCAAATTTTTCAGTTCTTTGACCACATTCATTTTGTGTCACAAACCTATGTTGTGTCAAATATTCATTCACAATCCAAATTTAGAGCTGTTTTAAGCTTAAATGTTGTGTTCGGTGTGAGCCAAGGGTGTTGAAGGCCGTACTTTGATTGTTTACTTTTTACACATTGTGACCTGAATGGAGAGTTGTCTCATTGGCACTCATACCACATCTTCTTATTTGTATTATCTCTCTAGGAAATAACATATTCATACTAGCTATATTTTGAGGCAAAAAAAATATGATAGGATATGTTTTTTTTAAATATTCAAAATATATGAAAATGGAATGGGACCTGATGTCGGGCTGATTATCCCTACTAAAAAGGACTAAAGTTCCCCCCCCAAACAGAATTGGAAGGTAGTTAACCTTGTGGTAGTAAGAACCATCACAGCCTAACTGCTGAACTGGATAAACAAATGCTCACGTTATTCTATGCATGTTCCATGTACGAAATATCTTATTTACACCATATCTCATGGTGGTACTCCTCAGAAAGGAGATATATATATATATATATATATATATATATATAGTACATATAAATAGCTAAGTCCTTGTTTTAAAAGTCAGTTTGGTAAATAAAAAATAAATTACTCTTAGTCTATTTGCATATCTACAAATGATACTTAAAATAATCCTTTAAAGTTTTAATTAATTTTTACTAATGGAAATTGCAAGCGACATGTTGATGACATTTGAAATGGAGAAATAGCTAAGTCCGTGTTTTACCGTAGGAAACCCCTAAAATCAACTTTTGCTTCCGCAATTAGTACCTAAATACCCTTCCAAATTTTATTGAAATTCCATGGAAACTTTTAAAGATATGTTGAAATCAAACATTTTTTTTTTCTGAATTGTTACTTTTAGTCTGTTTCCGTGGTAAGCCAGTCATAAAAATTAAATTATTTTTCTTATGTTGCCGATGACCCCCAAATTTTATTCCAATTTTATAAAATAGAGACATCAAGCTTTTCAGTATGAAAAAAATGAGCAACTTCTGTCATTTTTTTTTGCTGTGAATATTCAATCAAAGAGGTTTTTTTCAATGACAATGCAACAAAGTTTAAGTCCACAAAGTATAAGAAAATTCTGTCATTTTTTTTCTATACCCCTGAAATACCTTAAAAATATATAACAGCTTTGAAATTACTACATGCTAACAGCGTCAGATTGAGTGAGGAAGATGTAACGTCGAGACAAAAATGTTAAAGATCAAACATAAGGAGATGTGGAATGATTGCCAACGAGACGAGACCAAAGAACATACTTGTCACCGTACAGCCTTCAACCTTAAGCTAACCCATACCGAATAATAAGCTATAAAAAGTCCTGCGATAACAATTCAAATGAGAAAACAACGGCCTGATTTATACAACAATATACAAAAAGCAATCAATACAGTCCGCAACCAACGACAACACTGGCACGGCTGGTAATCTACACACACAGAACAATCGGTTCTGCAATGAAAACCGTGACTCGGAGGAATTTCCGGTTATGCTTGAGTGGAGTAATTGTCACCGCTTCAAAAGGTATGTACATTTCTCAATCGCAATTTTCTAATTCAACTGATCAAATTATTGAAAATCGGAGAATGCTATGCTGTGGTGAATACTTTAACGAAGAGACACATGTATCATTTACTGTTGTGCATGGAGTAAAACTCTTACAAAATCAATCGTCCCACCAGTAATTGCCGAAAAGAGTGACATTTAAATTTTGAGATGGTTCTATTAACAGACCTACAAGTTCAGATTTCGTTTTTTTCATATCAACGGGATTGAATGTCGTTTTGGGCGGCGTTTACGCTGTCCGAAGTTTATAGACATCTTAATAAATCTAAAAACTGCCAATTTTCATTATTTCATGCGTGAGGGGATCGGTTTTTATGGAACGCCATGACTGCCTTATGTTGATGATCAGCATTATATGCAGTGGTCACAACATTATACGCAGTGCTCACACCATTATATGCAGTTGTCACACCATTATATGCAGTGCTCACAACATTATATGCAGTGCTCACAACATTATATGCAGTGCTCACAACATTATATGAAGTGGTCACAACATTATACGCAGTGGTCCAAACATTATATGCAGGTGTCGGGACATTATATGCAGTGGTCAAAACATTATATGAAGTGGTCACAACATTATACGTTTTTCGTTGATGAAGGTGATGATCAGTGAAGGTGATGATGATGATTGATGTATGTGATGATGGTGGTTCATTCGGTAAACTTCGGAATTTTTTTATCGGAAATTACCGAATACAGTCATAATTGATAGTGCCCCGCAAACAAATTGAAACAGTTGTTGAAGTCATGTTATCAAGGCAATTCGACTGAAAACTATATCAGAAAAAAATAACGCCTGCTATTGTTTGTAATTGGACAGACATAATTTTTAAAATTTATTGGAAGTTCATTCTGAGGAAAAGATGAAACTAAGAGGTGAACGAATGAACTAGTTCTATTCGTCGTAAGAAATACGCATGGCATAAAGTAACTTAAATAATGAAAATTTTAGTTAATGAAATATCGAAGGAAAATTTGTATGATATATGCCTCGAGTTCATTTCTTACTGAAGAACTTTAGCAAGGTGCCACTTTACAGTGCGGACGCATTGAAATTATTAAACGTGTTGTTTTCAATTTTTTATAGTCATTACTCAGTTTTAAAAAGCTTAATTACATTTTAAATAAAATAGTCCGCTTTCTATAAGACCTAAGTGCCATATTACGCTAGCTTATATATGTCTTGATAGAGTCATTATTTGGCATCGATTTTCAGAATTTGGCATTTTACTTGAATAAGTATCTAACAGATATGGAAAATGCAGTGTAAAGCATTTCATTGTCAGAGGTGTTTAACATAACTTTACATCAATTATTCCAATTTTTTTACAAGCTTTTTAGCACGTCTAGCAGTTTGTCTTCTAAATATAAGCAGCAGCCTTATATAGAGATATAAACTTTCATAAAAAAAAATTACCCTTTCAAGACCCAGTTTAACATTTTCATTTATAGTTATCATCTCTTATGAAAACTGAGTTTGTGGGGGTGAATAAAACGTTTACTGCGTTTGTTCGTCAGTCTGCACGGTTAATATATGAAAAAAAGTGGTATGCTTGCCAATGAAACAACTTTCCACAAGAGACCAAATGACACAGAAATTAACAACTATAGGTCACAGTTCGGCCTTCAACAATGAGCAAAGCCCATACCGCATAGTCAGCTATAGAAGGCCCTGAAATGATAAACGTAAAACATTCCAAACGAGAAAACTCCTGACTTGGGACAGACACATACATACAGAATGTGGCGGGTTTTAACATGTTAGCGGGATCCCAACCCTCCCTCTAACCTGGGACAGTGGTGTAACAGAACAACATAAGAACGAACTATGAAAATCAGTTGAAAAAGACTCAACTCATCAGATGGATACAAATATAAATACATCTAACAAAAAAACAGAGTGGACGTGGCCGGGTACTTGTATATCCCAACAACAAAAAAACACTAAGTACTGATCTGAGAGTACTCGCAGTTACTGACAGCTAGTTCAAAGCCACTAACAACTAATAAAAAAATCATGCATCTAAGTTTTGCATTTAGGTAAAGATTGAAACAAACTGTGATTGAAAAAAGAACGATTTACTATTATTGGATAGTAACGATTGTCCATGAAAAAAGAGTAATCTTGACCTAATTAATTCTGGTTAAGATACATTAAGTCATAGAAGAATGATATCTTTTAGATCGCACTTCTTTGATAACAATGGACCTTGAAAAAAGTTGGTCGCCTCGACCTATATTTTACGCACGATTGGTTAATTCTGATTACAATTTGTGTTAAGGTCCAGATGATAGCAACAACACATAAAAGAGGAATGCTATTTGTTACTGAGCACTTCTTTGATTTTATTGAAAGTCCGCACAAAATTTTTGTAACCATATCAGAAGCACAAAATAAAAAAACGACACTCGTTATTATGTCAATCTATAATTGTATATAGTTATATTAATGGAGAACTACTAGTTTTGTTTTACTGTGAATTCTTCTCGTTGTTGTTATTGGCGTTCTAATTTTTCTCACATAAAAGCTTGTCTATAATCTGGGGATTTCTGTTATTTTTGCTAACAATTTTTTTTCCATATCCCATGTTAGGATCAATGTAAGAGGTTGAAAATTTCATATCTGAATATTTTTCGTTATCTGGAAAGTTACTTTTGACGATGGATCTTGATTGTTTCTGTGGGGCTTCTTTATCCTGTATATGGATCACTCACGGGGTAAAATTGGAAAATTGTCGAAACTTATTTGACTTTTATTATGTATAGCATAGTCCGAATTATATACTTAAAAGGATTAAAATTCACAAAATAGTTATTTTGTACTAAAAATTGCTGTGCCATGCCTTTTAAAATAAGATTGAAAATCGTATATGTTTAAGTAAAAATCTATTTCGAATAACATCGCTGACCAACATTAATAAAAAAAAAAAAATACAATGAACAGTATACTTCTGACAGATATTTAGTTCTCCTTGAAAAATATTGGGTCATAACATATCTAAATTGCAGTCCCGAGTAATCTGAAGATATTTATTAAGAGTTAAATGATCAGAAATGCACAGTTATATATGTGTATAAATATTAAATAATACGACCGCAAAAAATTGAAAAAAAAAGGTCGTATATTGCTATCACGTTGTCGTCGTCGTCGTCGTCGTCAGCGTCATCCGAAGACAGATGGTTTCCGAAAAATAACTTTTGTATAAGTAAATAGAAATCAATAAAATTTTAACACAAGGTTCATAACCACTAAAGAAAGGTTGGGAGTGATTTTGGGGGTTATGGTCTCAACTGTTAAGGAATTAGGGGCCCAAAAAAAAAGGGGGGCCCAAATAAACATTTTTGTAGTTTCCAGACATTAACTTGTGTTTAAGTGTATGGATCTCTCTGAAATTATACCACAAGTTTCCATACCACAACGGGATGGTTAGGATTGGCTTGGGGGGAGGGGTTATGACTCAAACCGTTTAGGAATTAGAGGCAAAAGAGGGAAAAACAAGGGTTTCTTGGTTAATGGCCAATTAAGACAATTTGAAACCAGTGTAATGAAGGTAATCCAAATATTTTGAGGTAATCCAAACATAATGTTTGATTACCTCCCTTACACTACTTTAAAATTATGAGTAAAAAAAATTTTTTCTCTAATTTTTGTGCTATTTTCACATTTCCTGACCGGTGTGAGAAAAATATTTCTCCTCGCTAGTGAAAAATCTGTTCTCGGGAAATGATTGGATGAAATTTAATTGTGACGTAGAATTTTCTTGTTTTCTTCTGAATTATCTTATTGTGACGTCATGAAAAAGGCGACCATGCCTGATGACGTCACATCTAAAGTACACAACTTTCCTCAAATCTTTGTAAAGGAAGGATAAAAATCATTAGAGAAACAGATTCCACCACTGTAACTCGTGTATTACGATATTTCTCCACTCTCAACAGTTAAATTTCAATTATTTAAAAAGCACGGCAAGCCTCGCGCTTTTTAAAAATATTTTAAAAATTTAACTGTCTCGAGTGGAGAAATATCGTAATACACTTGTTGCAGTTGTGGAATCTACATTTCTCATATCAGATTTCAGATATTAAAAAGAAAATTTCTTCATATATTTTTTTTTTTTTTTTTTTAAAAGTGGGGGATACATTTTTCTTTTCTTTTTCGGGTTGGGGTCAATATGCAACAGCATAGTGTATTGCACAAAATAAAAAAAAAAGGGGGGTATTTTTTTTTTATTTTTGGGAGGGGGTGGGGCAATTTGCAACAGCGTAGTGCAAAAGCAAAAAATTAAGTATAAATTCAAATTATATAACCAATTCTAAGTTCTTTGACTACAGTTATTCTGTGTCATAAACCTATTATGTGTCAAATATTTAATTATGTACAATCCAAATTCAGACCTGTATCAAGCGTGAATATTGTGTCCATTTTTGTCCCAACGGTTCAGGGTTGGACCTCTGCGGTCGTATCCAGCTGCGCTCGGCGAAGCAATTTATTCAATACTTAAAGTATATACATATTAAGTTGTGAATATGATGAAACTGATCATCAAAATAAGTTAAAAATGCCCTGGTGTGGAATAAATGTGTGGTAAATTGATCATACTCCTGAATTTCCTTATTTCAATCAGTTTTAAATATTGTATACTGCCTTACTGATAAAATGACTTTAATAACTGTTTCAATTTGTTTGCTTGGCATTAATAATTATGGATTCGGTAATTTCTGCTAAAAAAAACCCCGAAGTTTACCGAATCTGAACCACCACCATCACTCACATACATCAAACATCATCATCATCACCATCACTGATCATCACCTTCATCAACAAAAAACGTATAATGTTGTGAACACTGCATATAATGTTGTGAACACTGCATATACTGTCCCGACAACTGCATATAATGTTTGGACCACTGCGTATAATGTTGTGAGCACTTCATATAATGTTGTGAGCACTGTATATAATGTTGTGAGCACTGCAAATAATGCTGTGAGCACTGCATATAATGTTGTGAGCACTGCATATAATTTTGTGAGCACTGCATATAATGGTGTGAGCACTGCATATAATAGTGTGAGCACTGCATATAATGTTGTGAC
>JAASAO010003846.1:0-11999 GCA_017311375.1 Mytilus coruscus
CTTTGATAGATATGTTGATACTTTATTGTGTAATGTTGTTATATGCATTTCAAGGATAGTTTATGCAAAACCTTATCACAAACTAAAGGAAGAAACAACTTGCAAAGTTCTTAGATATTACGTTCAGTATATGTGACTATGTACTGTCACCCAGTACCCAGATTTCCTCTCAGATACCGCAGTGAGCTTGAAATTAAGGATACTAACGAAACTAGAAGGTTTACTTCATATCTTAATCTTTTCTCCATATGGATGACTTTAAACTAGAATATATGGCAAAAATGTTAATTTCAAGTTTCCAATTGTCAATTTCTCATTTCTCAATAGTAACATATCGTCTTATCCATCGTCTACGGTACGCTACTGCATGTCTTAACAAAAAAACATCAGCATGGATATGATCATACACAAAAAAAAAAACTGTCAATTTATATTGCTATCACTATTTGTCTTAATTTATTGCAGATGAATGTTATTAACACAATTGATTATCTGCTTTAATTGATATTACAGGCATGTCCATTATCGAGGTAACTTCTTCTTAACGGTATTAGATTTCTATAGATAGTCATTGTCTTGCTCATATTGAACACTTGGATAAACAAAAAAATAAACAAGAAAAGAATACGATTTAATGCTTCAAAAATGTATACGGAGAATTAAATGAAGAAAACGTACTACTGTACAATTCAGATTAACCTTGCCTATTTTAAACAGTTTCTATAGAAATGTTTGCAAACTAGCTTTCAGTAAGGTCCGTCATAAGACTTTTCTGGTAGAAATATTAAACTTGTTCAACTCTGGAAAAAATTGAAGCCGAACTATATTTGAATCTTCAGAAGGATGAATTGTTCAAAGAAATCATAATCAATTCATCCATCTTTTACTGGAACAAAGTTGAACTTAATCACTATGAATATATTATATTTTGCCCATTTCCTTTTATGTGGCAACTTGAGTTTCAAATGTTTCCTACTTTCTGTTCTCTATTATGCACAATTATAAGAATAGTATCATTACCTTCATTCCTAATAGAATCTAACAGTTTCACTTGTCCTTGCTCTTTCAAAATGTCATTTATTCTCTGCATGGTCATATTTCTGATGAAGTCTATTGTCGAGTTTTCGTCCAATGATGTTTTAAAATATCTTGTATTTGTTCTTGCACAGCATTTTGAATCGTTTCCCTCATTAGCGCTCTAATGTAAACTTTAATTTTCCTGTTTATGGTATTCGTATCAAGCATGGCAACCAGAGGTGCACCTTTGTCGTTTATCAGAGATATAGATAATGGATCTTCATTCCCTAAATCTTTGATGTCTGATACTGATGCTGTTACATATATTCACCAGACCAAACCAAACAGAAAGTAACTACTACAACCATTGCATTCAATTTCCTATAGCACGTCATTATTCCAAGTGATTTTCGATGTATATTTCTTCTATATCCTACTATTTAAGTTACAACCAAAAGTTGTATAAAATATGTAATAACGGAACTCTCTTCACTTTAGAAATCGTACAACAACAAAAAATCAGAAACAGCTGCAGTTTTTGCACTGGATGTTTCTATAGTTTAAACAAATCCAGAAACAGTTGCAGTCTCTCTGATGAATATGTCTTAAAACGAGAAACAAAACAAAAACGTCTCTTAACTGTTTTCTCTTAACACACCGAAAAACAAAGCGATGTATCTTGTAGATAAACAAAGCTGATTAAAATTTGTTTAACTTTGTTGTATTTCTGTCTTGCAAAATGAATCGCAGTGAAAGAATGTTCTCTTTTTATCTCAAAACCATGATGGCATAATCTAATTTCAATCGTATAGATTACGTTATGTTTTGCTTTTAGTTACCTTTTTCGTCAGATGGTAAAGAGTCCTTGTATATGCAGGATCAGAATAAATTAAACAAAAATTACATTTTGTGTGTTTGAAAACTCGAATGATGGGTTGGACATTGTTCATTTTTCATATGTTTTACTACAGTACTGCTGATATAGGAAATTAACCAAAAACGTACCGTCTGACCAGTAACCAATGTTTCTATATTGGAATGAGTTCAACGTGATAAATGACACATTTTGTCTCTTAATTTCTGGTTCATTTATCGGGTTAGTGTATAAAACTAGTTATTCTTTTTTAACTCATTGATACAGAATTTAAAATGAACTGTTCTAACGCTGTAATGCTAAATTGTATTCCTGGAAGACGTGTCGTTTGCACGAAGTTTTACTTTTTGCAGCTGAAATAATACGAATGCGCTTTCTTTGTGAAAGATAAGAATAATATGATGGTTGACTGATTTATATTACAAAAAGGGAACACTTACAAGTTCTTTCGTAAAAAATAAAAATAAAATTAGATGCGGCGTATGCGTCAAAACGACAGCAATTCAACGACATATGCAAAAGAGGGTTCAAGTATTTGTACACACATTTTTAAATTTAACTTTTGTACGGGGACTTTCAACACCAACTTTCTAAAGGATAACAAAAATTTCAGACATTACTACATGTATAGTACATCCTTAACACGTTAAGAGCAGTATGGCCAAATGAAACCTAAAATTAGCAACTAAAATCATCTTAAATTAACTTTGCCGACGGAGTTGGAAAAGTTTCTTAATCATTCTTAAATCATACTCGGGAACTTTTGGAAAATAAGTAACAGCTCATGTCAATACTGAAACTTTGATTAATGGTCAAAATGTGAAGAATAAATAAAAAGATTAAGAAATGTTTACCTAAATATTTTAATGATTTTCTTACGTCTTAATCAATTCATCATGACGTTGATTGAGTTTCATTTGACAGTTAACAAAACATTCTATACTTTGTTTTCTATCTTATATATCAATCATCGTATCGTATTTCAACAGCATGAAACATACATATTTAAACATAGATATTATGATTTGTGTCAGATTAAACGTAACGTTCGAAAAAAATGAATTTCATAAAGTGTGTGGCATCGAACTGACTTAATTGATTACGACTGATAATGATGAACTTAACGTCAAGGTTAGCAATCAGTTCATATCTATTTAATATAAAATAGTCATTTCAAAAGCTGACCGTAGATGATTTTTGTGCTTTTGTGCTGATTTTTCTTTACTTTAATGCGACTAAGGTAGTCATTCCTGTGTATGTAAAGAAATTATACCGTAGCATTGACGTATGATCATATGAACCCTCGTTGATTAATAGTCAATCAGCACCGATTGCTAGTAAATAAAATATCACTTATATAAATGTTGTGTGTTTGAAACGCTTTAACATGATTGACCTTATGAGAAACAGACAAATAAACAAATGGTATCAATGCTTTCAGATGCTGCTTAAAATGATAAATCGGTTTAACTGATCCACTTACAGTACAGATAATTAGGATTTTGGATTTTCCTGTTCTCTTCTAGATTTTATATGCTATGTCTTTGCAAGATTTTATTAAACAACATTTTCGTGCAGAATGAAGAATAAGTAAGCACAATTAAGATGTATATACTCAAAACTAAGGGAAGTTGTATAACAGTTTTTATGTGCGATGTCCCTCCATATTTAAATGAATCACAAACTCTTCAGAATATTAAAAGGATATAAATAACAACCTGTCGTTAGATTAAAGATTTATTGAAGAGAAAAGTGCAATGATATGCTACAGATAATAATGCACATTACAGTTTTCAAAATTGATTTTTCAAGTTTATCATACATTTTTTTCTGAATATTTGTTAATTCAAAGTTTGATAATACAGAATGTTACTGTTTGGCAGATCCTTAATGTACTGGAACCTTACAATATATCAATGATAGCTTGTAACAATATAAAAAAAAGTCATTTTGTTCCAGAACTACTCAAGAAAAGTGTGACAGAAATATTATATGTTAAACTTATGGATGAGTGACAGACTTACGGAAGAACAAACAGAAGAACAATCGGACAAGCAAAATATGTATAGTTTTAGCCATTTTTACTTCTAGGTGCATTGGACTGACTTCAAAAGTAATTAAATGTTCTGACCTCATTGACAAAATGAATTACCGTATTACACAAAATCTTATTAGCATGAACATGCCAATGAAAAGTAAGAAAAATCCAGACAAAACCTGACTGGCTGTATTATTGATAAAAACTTTGATATGAGCGATTAACTTTTTCTGAAATTTCTAATATTTTCTAATATTTTGATATCAATCAGAAATCAATTGTCCAACAAAAACACACAAAACCAAGATGACAATAACAAACAGAACCCGAACCTCATCGAAGCGTCTAAAGATCAACTCAGGTGCTCCGGAAAAGTTAACAGTTCCTGTTCCCCTTGTGTAGGTATTACCTATCTTGCATCATATATTCCGTTATTGTTTGGAATGTCCTTAATTGTTTCCTTAGTTGTTCAATCTCGCCAAACCAACCAAATCGACCACCTGTGGAATTGCTTTTCCGCAGAAAATTCCATCATTAACCAGCTGTTATTTGATTTCTTTCATATATGTTATACTGGGTGCATTGCTTAGACATAAGGTTTTTACTGGATTTTCATAAAACATAGCATTTATATTTCTTAAAACCTTTAAAAGTATTCCGATATCAATCCAAGACCCTTTCCGCGAAGTTTGTGTCATTTGTATATAATATTTCGTCCGAGGAGAATGACATCAACTGACGTTGTCCTTAAACGAGTTATTGGATTTTACTTATAACGACTGGTAACATTTGCGCAGAAAGACATCTTATCATTGGTCTTTGGGTTGACTTTATGTTACTCTATCTTTCATTAACTAATCATGTTATGCTGTTTGATTGAATCTATGGTATCATAAATTTCATACATATTTTTGTACAAAATACACTCAAAACGCTATGACATTGTTAATAATAGTAAATGATTGAATGTAAATATAAGATGTGGTCAATGACGCAGTTTTCAAGCAGAGACCAAACGACGTAGAAGTTAGCAAATGTAGGCCACCGTACGGCTTTCTACATATCAAGCTTTAAAATGACCCGACATAACACATGCTAAACCATACATACGAGAAAAGGAACGGCCTGACTCCTGATCAAGACGGTAACCGATAAAAGATATTTTATGCAGCACAAACGAGAAGCATTGAACTACAAAAAAACAGGCATGTACAGATTTTGTCGGGGTTAAACATATTTGTGGGAGCAAAACCCTCCTCTGACCTGGGACAGTGGTGTAACAGCACATCATAAGAATTTGAACCAACTATCAACCAGTTGACAAATGATTGATTCATCATTCACACAACTTACTCATGATACAAAGTACAAATATGAGAGAACTAGCAGATAAAGAAAGTGCAAAGTCTATACCAAATGATATAAAATAAGGTATCTAAAACTCAACTATCAATTAGTATGCATTTAAATGGATTTAGTTAAAGATGAAGTAAACAATAAGAGAAATACCTGATATTGTTTAAATCAAACAGTTAAGTATTGATTGATGACGGTTTACACTTTACAAATTTGTAAAAGCTGACGATAGAATTTTAAGAAACAAACATGTAAATATGTTCTGTTAAACCATTGTGAATTTCAAAATCTACCTAGTTAGCCTACCCATCCTCCAGTTTTTCAAGCGTTTAGATTTAGTATTCGTGATAACGGTTTAAAATTATTTTTATAAAAAACTCATGTTTTGTTCTTAAACGGGCATATGACATTATACTAATTGAAACCAACATTGTTCCTTCTTTCGGTTAATATTTCTGGGGCAGTTTTCATACAGACCTTGATTTATGTATTGTTAATTAGGGGACAATACCTATTCAATCTACGATGATAGTCATTTTACCTGTATACATGTATGCGTAGTATTTATGACAATTTTAGACAAATAAACAGCCACTCAATATTCAAAGATTAAGTGAAGGTTTAGGCTGGAGTATACATCAATTAGGTTTGAGCTAGACATACATCAAGTGTTATAAATAAAATGATTACTTCATAAGTATTATTTCACTTCTTGAATTTATAAATATTTCCAATTGACTTGACCATAATACTAAATATGGTTTGACTTTGGGATTGTTCAACAAATATGAATTACGTTGCGTAAATTCCATTCGTTTAAGCAAATGTGAATTATTTATTTTAAAATAAACAAGTCTTTATTTAACTATCTTTTGATGGATTGAATTCTGTTAAATTGCAGTTAAACAAATCAAACTCTAACATCATATGTTACGATCTGTAATCTGGTTAGATAAAAGAAATGTATCTTTGTTGAAATTCATGTAGTTGAAATACATTTTAAAACTATAAACATGATAAATAAACTCATCACAGATACAAAGATTAAAATTTTGTACGGCCGAAGCGTGTTTTGCCTACATAAGACTAATCAGTGACACTCGAACCAAAAAGTTAAAACGGCCAAAACAAAGTACGAAGTTGAAGAACATTAAGGACTCATATTTCACCTGCCTGAGGTTGAAATTTATTTAGAGCAGTAGATTAGGAAGCTAGTTACGGATTCATCAATATCTGATAAGTCAACAATAATCGTTAACCTGCTATCTTTTATGATTATTTGTTATCATTACTTGTCATGTACAGACAACGTCTGTTTAAAGATTCAAAAGTATGTATATACATTAGTTTATTGTAAACATGAAGATATGCGCATACGTATACAACAATTGATTAAAAAATGTTTAAAAATATATTTAATATATTACAATTCAACGACAAACGGGCCCTTTTCTTGAACGTTTTTCGTGAGAAAAAACAACATAATTTTGTTTTTGGACCCGCAAATAACATGAATAAAAATCACATACAAATACAACTAAATAATTGACTACAAAGTCTGAACAACATCTTTCATGTCCAAATATGTACACGAAGTTTCGTGTGATAAGTTTTTCCCATTTACAAGAGCACGTACAACATAACTGACGTCACAAAGGCCAATTTTAGCGGTAAAAAATGTGCCGTGATTTGGAAAGGTTATAATTTAGATATTTTTGGAGGGAATAAATTTAGACAGGTTTGGACCATATCTGACTTAAAGCACATGTTTGAGCTTAATGGACATGTGTGGGTGATGGGAACATGTTTGGGGAGATGGACGCGTTTGAGAGTGTTAATTGTACAACTTTAATAAGGTAAATGTGGAAATGAAAAAATCTAAACATTTAGTTAACAATAAAAGGGACTGACTCTATGTTATTCATTACTAAATCATACTTGTTCCTCTTTCATTGTCTTTGGTGTACTTCATCGATCAATATGTCTGAATGATTTCATAAAATATAGCATCTACTAAATTGAACTCTCCAATCAAACAGAAATTTACATACAGATAAAAATCAAACTTTGCATTTTTCTTTTTTTTTTTTATTTGTATTTACTGCATGTAAAAGGCTATTACTGTAAGACACCAAATCTAAAAGAACAGGCGAATGGTCGTCTATCACCATCATCTACATTTTAACATTGTCATCATGAAAATCGTATAATATTACTCCATTCGGTAATAAGCTGCATATGGTTATACATTTTATAAATTTGTTCTACCTACATTGCATATATAGCGGTATTACGCACAACGCATCTGATTTGTAGATTTCCATTGTTCAAGTTCATATTTGATTCGTCCGTCCAAACCCGTTTGAATCGACCTCCACTGATAAGTGTATAGACGAAACGCGTGTCTAGTGTACGAATTTGCATACCTGTAATCTTCGATCCGTTTTTGCGTCACAGATAATACGTGGTCGTGTTTTATCAAATCACGAAGATCTAAATATTTTGTAGTGAAAGCAAGGTTTACATAAATGCATTTAAATAACTCCAACATGCCACAATCATTTGGATTGGAAATCAAAAAATGAAAATCTGTACTATTGAGCAAAATCTTGTTCTCTGCAATCTTTCTGGAATGAAATGGACTGATTAAGCATGACCGGAGATATGGCTGAAATCGCTACTTAGTTGTTTTAAATTATAGATTTTGTTTCACGTATATTTTTTAATGGTAAACTCGGCAGGACTCATTGAGATCTTTCTGCAGGTCTAGGATGTGACAATATTTTTTTTGTAGAGCATCACATAGTTTTGGTAAGAGTGATACTTTACACTTAACGTACTCAAAACATGAATCTAATTCGAGGACATATACATGTATTGAAACTATCTATCTCATTAAAACGCTTTCATCTGAGCTGCGTCTCAGCAAATGTAAGCTACTATCATGAATAGTTACTAAAACATAATCTAAAGAATATTTTTGTTCTGGAAACTACAAAATAAAAGTTAAATCACGTATATACGGTATTATTGCAAATGAAACAACTTTCAAAATAGTATGAATCATAAGGATGTCAGCGTTAACAGGTCACCGTACGCTCTTTATCAATGAGTAAAATTTAGACTGTATAGTATGTTATAAAAGACTCCGACATGACAAATTTAATCCAGATTACTACCGGCAACATTTGGTCCAATTTATGACAAAACCATCAATGAATAACAAAAGGACAGACAAAAGCCATTGACAGTAATGGAATTACAAGTTCCTTACTTGGGACAGACACACACAGAAAGTGACGGGAATAGGAATGATTTGAAGCGTCCAATCCTCCCTAGCTTAGGACAGTGATGCAACAGCAAAACATCATAAAAGTCTAAAAAAAAAATCTGTGGAAAAGGGTTAGACTCATCAAAACGGCACACATCACAAAAAAAACACCAAAAGAAAAAAAAAAGATGCAAGGTATCGATCTTAGAGTATACGCTATTTCTAAAAGTTAGTTCAATGAAAAATAAGTGATATTTCCCAAATTACAATATCAATTAGTACACATCAAAGGGATTTGACGTAAAGACATCAGAAAAAGTCTGAACAAACATGTCTTTGTGCAATGTCAAAATAAAAGTATCGACAGGAAATAGGAATCATTACTGTTATGGGGGTGGGGGATGTGGGGGAGGCTCCGCATATATATTTTAAATATACTTTTATTATGAAATTAATGAGGAAACCGTTTTAACATATTCCGAAGGAATTGTTATTGTTCCTGTGACGTAGGAAATCGAAAACATATTCAGTCTGGGAGAAGAAATCAATTAGTTAAAAGACAATTTGTCAAAGAAACAAACCCAATCTGAAGAGTATCTAAAAAAGTTGGAAAAAACTTTAAGACTAGAACTAACATGAAAAACATCGAAATAAAGACACTTAGAAGAGTGGCGAAAAGGGAAAAAATACAGTAGGAGGATTTATTGTGAGGCTCCAAAAATCCCTAGAATAGTTGTTGTGCCAAAAAGACGTTGAAATTTAAAATAATACAACAAAACACCCATTAATACAATAGTTTGTTGACACTATTTATCTGTATATTGTTTAAATATTCGATTAATACAAATTTAGCATGATAGGTGTCGTGATATCAGCTACAGTGTCCGAATCATCATTACTGACGTTTTGGCGTAATACTGCCAGTACATGTTCTCCTCAAATTTACTATTCAGACCACTGCGACAACAGCCTTTATGCCACCATGGTCCTCAGGTGTCCACACATGAATCGTAATATTGATCATTATCCTGATCAACCGTTGAGAACTTCATCCTATTATGATAAACCAAGTTATTACCTATAAAAATGATAAATATGTTATCGATTACTCATAACAGTTGATAAAAGGTTGTTGAAGTTTAAATGAAGTTTAAGTGCAAAGGGTTACAATTGATTTTAGTTGCTTTATTTTAACATTCCGAATGCATGTTCACTTTCGTCTACCTACCTTAAATAAAATGAAAATTGTATTATGTGACCAAATTGAATCACCAAATACTCAGAAAAAAAGAATAGAGTTTGATGCTATGAATGTTTAATACAATAATTCATCACCAGCATACCGATCACATTGGGGTAAAAAAATTGTCACGCCCACCAAAAAGTCCTTTGTTATGTTTTTATCACTTACAAAAGCTCAAAACATTTGCGTTTCAAAAAAGATTACTTTTGAAAGACGTGTCATTCGTGCTAAAACTTATTTCTATATTATGTTAAATTAAGCATAATTAACATGAAACAATTGTCGAAACTGAAAAAAGTCTTCCATAGTACGATGTCACATTGCCTAGGTGTTTTGAGCAACGACATTAAAAAAAAGGTTCCGAACTGCGCTTTCCAATGTAAGTGATTTAAATGGTGATTTGTTTATTACCTGCATTTCCACTATAATTTCCAACAGTAAGTTTGTACTTAGACGCTGCATCGCCTACAACAAACGTTTTATACACAGCATACTTCTTCTTATTTGACAGTTTCGTTAGATCTTTTCTCAGTTCATATTTTTCACTGGTTGCCAGGCATTTTGCACTTGATATCAGGCTATGGATGTGTTTGTTTCCTTTAAAAACATATGATACATCAGAGTTACGACAAACCATCAAATATTTAAAATTAATAAATGGAAAAGGAAGGCAAGAAAGTTTCAAGTGTCAAAACGCAGGTAAATGTTTTTCAATAAGCATACAAGGAAACTATAGAATAGTATATAAATAACACATAGCTGAGAGGGTGATAGAGCAGATTGTATCCCCGAGGTGAAGTCTTTTCGAGGGGTAACAATCTGCTGTTTCACCCTCTCAGCTATGTGTTATTTAATTTAATATACTGAATGTTCTGTAATTACTGTCTATTAAATTTTAAATTCAAAGCAATAAACAATTATATCTTGTACATCCGTATTTGCAAAGGCGTACAATTGATCAAGCGTCTCCGTAAAGGGTAATAGAGCATTTGACATGGGTTAGAGCAAATTATCTACCTCGTATTAACCAATCAAAATCTGGCATTTTGACATGAAGTATAATAATATTTAACAGAATATACAACGCAAGTATTTATCATTCATAACAATGATACGTTTCTTCATTTATCTTGTCGTTTGTTTCGAACTCATTGGGCCGGAATATTGCAGGATTTTTTTTTTTATCACTACATATAGTTACCAACCATATTGCAATAGTTGTGTCGAGAAATTCAAATTACAGTACTCAAGACTATCAATTAGCGGATAAAACCGTTGCTTTGCGCTTTCCGGTTAAAATATTAAATGTAATAGCAATTTCTGATCAGGTCATAATTTAGAATCTTTGTATATTTTATTTCCTTTTACTGTACGTTCCTAACCAGTATTCCCCATCAACTTTTCTAAATCCGTTTTGGTATTTTTTCCAATTTCTCTGAAATTTACAGATCCATCAAATCTTCTCTGGATTATCTAAAATAAATTCCTAAAATCAGTAACTCAACTAGTCAAAACAATGTTACATTGTTACAGAAGTATCATTTCGATTTAATAGTCTATTTGCAAATTTCGTAATCAACCCTGTAATTAGTGATTCATGATGTGAGATGTTGTTCCTAGCAGGGTAAGCATTATCATTGAAAATCAAGAGCTAGCGGAAAGAGGAGATGTATATATGCGTAAAATGTGTAATCTTTTCTAAGTGTTTCAAATCTTTAAGTTACTTTTATACCTTTGTTAAGCTAACGACTGTTGGTATCAATAGTTATTTTTTATCAAAATGTTTAAAACAATCAATCAAACGTTTCTATATCACATTAAACTTATCATGTTTCACATTGGCAACAATTTATTTTAACTGGTTGTAGATCAGTCTACAATTTGCAAAGGAAACATCTTTGTTAAACGTGAGTAATTACCGGTTCAGTCGGTAATTGACAAATGGACCTGGTGTCATATGTAGAGATGCAGATACATGTTTTGTTTATAAGATTCAACTATTGTTTACCATGTTTATTCTATTTTTATCACGATTCAAAATAAGTTGCACCTACCCAAATCAAAACTAACTGTCATGAATTATGTCGTCTTCAATTAGATTAGAATAAGTCTCGTTTTTGCTTTACTATGGTAAAACAAATATATAATTGACACGCTATCACATTGAAACTGCAAAATAGATCCACCGAGACCTCTGCAG